>LR749524.1:629689-720497 GCA_902729485.2 Mus minutoides
ATATATATATATATATATATATATATATATATATATATATATATGCTTGATTTAATTATATGCTAGTATTGTTTCCTTGTTTCATATTTTGTTTGTATAAGAGGCTATTAGATGATGGAAATATTCAGGAAACTTTCCTAAATAATGCAGTTCAAAAGAACTAATGGCCATTAAAAAGGGGGGGGGGAGCAGAAGGTACAAACAGCTGTGCAGAGTTGCACTAGAGAAATGAGCCTCTGTGGCAGATTGAAAGTCAGCAGCCTGGGGACAAGGGTCTGCATGAGGGAGCACTTTAAATCACAGCAGACAGAGGAAAGCACACAGGCGAATAAAGCAAATGGAGAGAAGCAGGCACCTAACTAGGCTTTTCTCTTAAGGTGGATGAACAAAGAGAACTTGAAAGTTTGTGAACCTAATGAGCTGACACTTTGATAGGGAAACATCTGAGCAGCTGGAACTACATGTCTTAAAAATTCCAAGGGATCTGAATACGGGTAGGAGAAGAAAAACAGACTTATAAATTTTTAAAGAACTAGAAGACGCAAGCTGAAATCCTGTATTTCTTATAATGCTGTAAGACTTGGTACTTTATTAATAATTATGGACAAGTGTTAATATGCCATCAGAACGAAATGTTTCTTTGCATATTTAATTGTAGAACTTCCTTGAAAATATAAATCTCTATATATTTTGAAAACTATAAAGTATGTATGACTCTAAAACTATTGTATAAATTATCCCATCCATACATGTAGAAAAAAGAGAAAATTATTTGCCTTTACTGATCTTATATTAGCTTCCATTATTTCAATAAAAGCCTGAGCTATTTGACTTTGTAGTGGGAAAGGGTACATTTAGGCCATGATTGGTAAGTATGAACCAAGGATCACATATCCCAATTGTTGAGCTGATAGTAAAGCCATATTGTGAAGATTTACTGTATCAACCAAATATCTAACAGGACCAAAGAAAGAACAATGTTAACACAGCCATGCTTTCTACTATCACAATCCCCTACAATAACTCAATGAAGAGCTCATATATTGTAGCAAAATCACTTAAAAGAATACCCTTCTAGGTCCCACCTCCCAAAGGTTCTACTACCTCCCAACACTGTTTATTAGGCCACAGATAGACAAAGGCTTCAATCACAGTAGACTGTTTGGGAACATTCAAACCATGCCCAAACCATATTAGGCCTCAATTATATATTTCCCCACTAAGAAAAAAATTAATGTATGTACATTCAAAATGTCATTCTAGATCGACTTACATTTTTAAATATACATATATGTATTTTCATACATTCAGACTTTTTTATAATTTGTAAGTATGTACTGTTGTACTTTTATTTACTACCTTTTGTAAATGTGTGTGTGTGTGCACGTGCACCTGCACACGCATGCTCACGCACGTGCACATGCATGCGTGTTTCTATACAGAGACACACATATATGCATGCACATACAAGTACATTCTTATAGGCAGAATGAGTCAGCATACCCTGACTGGTGTTCAGTAATGGCCCACACATGTGCAACAGCTGCATCTTCATTTTACAGACTTAAGATCTACCTGACACATGAAGTCAAATGACAACAGAACACATGACCTGCCCAGCCAATAAGGTGGTGCCAGCAACAAGGAGGCATGGGTGTCACCAGGCAATGGGGCACGGGTGAAGGTACAAAGGCACTCCCAAATTCTGCAGTAAATGAGTCTACTTCTGCTTTTGATCTGACTACCAGAGTCGGTGTCTTTGGTTCCATGTCATCTTACCTCCTTCCCACAATGACCATCCCAAGGGGCCGAGGGCTAGTGCAAGATATTCTTTTCAGCAAGTACCTATAATTCTATTGAACTGAAGACTGTCAATCTTTAATTGAAGGACACTTACGCCGTACCATAAATTGTTATCATTAGAAATATAATTTCATAGTAAAAAGTAATTTTTAATTACTATCCTCAAGCTAATAGCCATGTAGCAGTGAGCATTTGTACCCTCTCCCTGTGTCTTAAAATGATTTTAATCACAGCAAACTCCTTTGATTTATTTTCTGCCACTAGACACTAATTAAATGGAGATAATTAAGAGAGAAAACCATTGAGGAAAAATCCTGAAGTTAGGTAAATCTTTCAAAAATCATGAGTCTCCAAGATTTCAATTTCATTTTAAATGTCAAGCTCCTGATTAACTGCTTTTCACAAACAATAGCAAATATGGAGGGCAAGTTCAGAGGGCTGAAGTGTGTTTAAAATTCATTTAAAAGGAGAATTCCTCTGAGTAATATGGTTATGCCTTGGGGATCCACACTTGCAAACAATGATATCATTTTATTTCTTTAAGGAATAAAAATACATTTCTTCACAGACACAAAAAGTCTTGATTTCCTTCCTTTAAAAGGTTCAGCTGCATGCATTTATATTGAAGTAACTCCTACATCCTTGGTAAAGAGACCAAAGATGAATATTATGTCTAATGAGTGCTTTCCCAATATCTAGAGTCATATCTACAACTAGGTAGACAAGCATTTTAACAAACTGAAAGATTGCTGTGGATTGCTATTAAATTTGTACTGTGTGTTTGTGTAATCAACACATGGTTATAAATATACTTTAGGCTCTATTCAAGATCTGATGAACCAGAAGTCTAGGAAATTAAGCCCATTTTGTGTCTTAAGGGGTACTAAGAGTAATTTGGATACTTGTTCCAATAGAAAGTACATAAACGCCTTCCAGTCGGTGCCAAGGTCCTTGGGGACTCTCCACATGTTCCTAGGAGCACTGACCAGACAGCTCCAAGCTCCTCAAAGGAGACACCACTCCCAGGCACTGTAACACGCCCAGGATATTAGGACAACAGTATCCCAGGATAAGAGGAGGTAGGTCACACCAGTATTCCAGGGTCTCAGTGGAACTTAACTGCCAAGAACTCAGACACACCCAGAATATCAGGTTCACAGGAGCCCACAATCAAAGGATCACAATGAAAGCTGGACTTGAGGGAGTCCAGAATCAACTGGGATTACAAGAAGGACAGGCTTCAATCAGGTATATTGAGGAAAGCAAGCACCTGAGATAATCAGATGGCAGGAGGCAAGCCTAAGAACAGAAGCAACAGAAACCAGGGTTACTTGGCATCATCAGAACCAAATACTCCCACCATGGCAAGTCCTGGATACACCATCACACCAGAAAAGCAAGACATGGATCTAAAGTCACTTCTCATGATGATGATGGAGGACTTTAAGAAGGAATTACAAGAAAATACAGGCAAACAACCCGAACCATTTAAAGAGGAAACACAAAAATCCCTTAGAAAATTACAGGAAAACAATACAAAATGGGAGATGTAATTGAACAAAAGCATCCAGGATCTAAAAATGGAACTAGAAACAATAAAGAAAACCTAAAAGGAGATAACCCTGGAAATAGAAACCATAGGAAAGAAATCAGTAACCATAGATAAGAGCATCAGCAACAGAATACAAGAGATGGAAGAGAGAGTCTCAGGTGCAGAAGATTCCATATGGATCATGGACACAACAATCAAAGAAAACGCAAAATGCAAAAAGATCCTAACTCAAAATATCCAAGAAATCCAGGAAACAATGAGAAGACCAAACCTATGGATAATTGAAGTAGATGAGAATGAAGATTCTCAACTTAAAGGGCCAGCAAATATCTTCAACAAAATTATAGAAGAAAACTTTCCATACCTAAAGAAAGAGATGCCCATAAACATACAAGAAGCCTACAGAACTCCAAATAGACTGGACCAGAAAAGAAATTCCTCCTGACACATAATAATCAGAAAAACAAATGCACTAAACAAAGACAGAATATTTTAAAAAGTAAGGGAAAGGGTCAAGTAACATAAAAAGGTAGGCCTATTACTCAAGACTTCTCACCAGAGACTATGAAAGCCAGAAGATCCTGGACAGATGTTATGCAGACACTAAGAGAACACAAATGCCAGCCCAGGTTATTATATCCAGCAAAATTCTCAATTACAATAGATGAAGAAACCAAAGTATTCCATGAAAAAAATCAAATTCATACAATATCTTTCCATGAATCCAGCCCTTCAAATGATAATAACATAAAAACACCAATACAAAGATGGTAACTACGCCCTAGAAAACGCAAAAAAGTAATCTTTCAAAAACCTATAAGAAAACAGCCACAAGAACATAATCCCAACTCTAACAATAAAAACGACAGGAAACATCAATTACTTTTCCTTAATATCTCTTAATATCAATGGACTCAATTTCCCAATAAAAAGACATAGAATAACAGACTGGCTACACAAACAGAATCCAACATTTTGTTGCTTACAGGATACATACCTCAGGAAAAAAGACAGACACTACCTCAGAGTAAAAGGCTGGAAAACAATTTTCCAAGCAAACAGTCTGAAGAAAAAAGCTGGAATAGCCATTCCAATATCGAATAAAATTGACTTTCAACCCAAAATTATCAAAAAAGACAAGGAGGTGCACTTCATACTCATCAAAGGTAAAATCTTCCAAGAGGAACTCCCAATTCTGAATATCTATGCTCTGAATGAAAGGGCAACCACATTCATTAAAGAAACTTTAGTAAAGCTCAAAGCACACATTGCACCTCACACAATAATAGTGGGAGACTTCAACACCCCCCTTCTCATCAATGGACCGATCCTGGAAACAGAAACAAAACAGAGACACAGTGAAACTAACAGAAGCTATGAAACAAATGGATTTAACAGATATCTACAGAACATTTTATCCAAAAAAAGAAAAAAAGGATATACCTTCTTCTCAGTACCTCATGGTACCAACTCCAAAAGTAACCATATAATTGGCAACAAAACAGGCCTCAACAGATACAAAAATATTGAAATTGTGCCATGTATCCTATCAGATCACCGTGGACTAAGGCTGATCTTCAATAACAACATAAATTACAGAATGCCAACATTCACATGGAAACTGAACAACATTCTACTCAATGATACCTTGGTCAAGGAAGAAACAAAGAGAGAAATTAAAGACTTTGTAGAGTTTAATGAAAATGAAGCCACAACATCCCCAAACTTATGGGACACAATGAAAGCATTCCTAAGAGGTAAACGCATAGCTCTGAGTGCCTCAACAAAGAAACTGGAAAGAGCATACACTAGCAGCTTGACAGCACACCTAAAAGCTCTAGAACAAATGGAAGCAAATTCACCCAAGAGGAGTAGAAGGCACTTAATATGCACTCACTGATAAGCGGATATTAGCCCTGAAACCTAGAATACCCAAGATACAATTTCCAAAACACAAGAAAATCAAGAAAGAATAATGTGTGGATACTTCATTCTTCCCTATAATAGGGATTAAAATATACATGGAAGGAGGTGCAGAGACAAAGTTTGGAGGTAAAATGAAACGATGGACCATCCAGAGAGTGCCCCACCAAGGTGGTCCATCACATAATCAGCCAACAAATGCAGACACTACTGCATACACCAGCAGGATATTGCTGAAAGGACCCTGATATACTGTCTCCTGTGAGGCTTTGACAGTCCCTGACAAATACAGAAGTGGATACTCACAATCATCTATAGGGCAGAACACAGGGCCCCCAAATGTAGGAGCTAGAGAGAGTACCCAAGAGCTATAGGGTTCTGCAACCCTATGGATGGAACAACAATATGAACTAATCAAAACCCCCAGAGCTCATGTCTCTAGCTGCATATGTATTAGAAGACAGCCTAGTTAGCCATTATTGGGGAGGAAGGGCCCTTGGTATAACAATGTTTATATGCCCCAGTACAGGGGAATACCAGGGCCAAGTAGTGGGAGTGGGTGGGTAGGTGAGCAGGGCAGGAGGAGAGTATAGGGGACTTATGGGATAACATTTGAAATGTAAATGAAGAAATTCTCTAATAATAAATAAAAAAATAGGTTAAAAAAAAAAGGCATGTGCCACCACGCCAGACACACTTATAATTCTAAGACTCAGGATTCAGAGGCAGAAGGATGTTGAGGTCTTGTCTAGTCTGAGCTACATGGCAAGACTCAGTCTCAAAACAAAGTAAAAAAAAATTGGAAAATCTGTATGAAATGGACAAATTTCTAGACAGATACCAAGTATCAAAGTTAAACCAGGATCAGATTAATGACCTAAACAGTCCTATATCCCCTAGAGAAGTAGAAGCAGTCATTAATAATCTCCCAACCAAAAAAGCCCCAGGACCATATGGGTTTAGTGCAGAGTTCTATCATACCTTCAAAGAAGACCTAATTCCAGTTCTTCTCAAACTATTCAACAAAATAGAAAATGAAGGTACGCTACCCAATTCATTCTATGAAGCCACAATTACTCTGATACCTAAACCACATAAAGATACAACAAAGATAGAAAACTTCAGACCAATTTCCCTTATGAATATCGATGCAAAAATAGTCAATAAAATTCTCGCTAAGCGAATCCAAGAACACATCAAAACAATCATCCATCATGAATAAGTAGGCTTCATACCAGGAATGCAGGGATGGTTTAATATAAGGAAATATATCAACGTAATCCACTATATAAACAAACTCAAAGATAAAAACCACATGATCATCTCCTTAGATGCTGAGAAAGCATTTGACAAAATCCAACACCCATTCATGATAAAAAGTCTTGGAAAGATCAGGAATTCAAGGCCCATACCTAAATATAATAAAAGCAATCTACAGCAAACCAGTAGCCAACATCAAACTAAATGGAGATAAACTCAAATCAATCCCACTAAAATCAGGGACTAGACAAGGCTGCCCACTTTCTCCCTACCTATTCAATATAGTACTTGAAGTCCTAGCCAGAGCAATTCGACAACAAAAGGAGGTCAAGGGGATACAAATTGGAAAGGAAGAAATCAAAATATCACTCTTTGCAGATGATATGATAATATACATAAGTGACCCTAAAAACTCCACCAGAGAACTCCTACACCTGATAAACAGATTCAGTGCAGTAGCTGGATATAAAATTAACTCATACTAATCAATGGCCTTTTTCTATACCAAGGATAAATGGGCTGAGAAAGAAATTAGGTTAGCAACGCCCTTCACAATAGTCACAAAAAATATAAAATATCTTGGTGTGACTCTAACTAAAGAAGTGAAAGATCTGTATGATAAGAACTTCAAGTCTCTGAAGAAAGAAATTGAAGAAGATCTCAGAAGATGGAAAGATCTCCCATGCTCATGGATTCCAGGATCAATATAGTAAAAATGGCTATCTTGCCTAAAGCAATCCACAGATTCAATGCAATCCCCATCAAAATTCCAACTCAATTCTTCAATGATTTAGAAAGGGCAATTTGCAAGTTTATCTGGAATAACTAGAAACCCAGGACAGCAAAAACTCTTCTCAACAATAAAGAGCCTCTGTTGCAATCACCACACCTGACCACAAGCTGTACTACAGAGCAATTGTAGTAAAAACTGCATGGTACTGGTGCAGCGACAGACAGATAGATCAATGGAATAGGATTGAAGACCCAGAAATGAATCCGCACACCTATGGTCACCTGATCTTTGACAAAGGAGCAAAAACCATCCAGTGGAAAAAAGACAGCACTTTCAACAAATGGTGCTGGCACAACTGGCGATTATCATGTAGAAGACTGGGAATTGATCCATTCTCATCTCCTTGTACTAAGGTCAAGTCTAAGTGGATTAAGGATCTCCACTTAAAAGCAGAGACACTGAAACTTATAGAGGAGAAAGCGGAGAAAAGCCTTGAAGATATGGGCACTGGGGAAAAATTCCTGAATACAACAGCAAAGGCTTGTGCTGTAAGAGCAAGAATAGACAAATGGGACCTCATAAAGTTGCAAAGCTTCTGTAAGGCAAAAGATACTATCAACAAGACAAAAGGGCCACCAACAGAGTGGGAAAGGATCTTTACCAATTCTAAATCAGATAGGGGGCTGATATCCAATAAATATAGAGAACTCAAGAAAGTGGACACCAGAAAATCAAATATCCCCATTAAAAAGTGGGGCACAGAGTTAAACAAAGAATTCTCAACTGAGAAATACCATATGGCTGAGAAGCACATGAAAAAATGTTCAATATCCTTAATCATCAGGGAAATGCAAATCAAAACAACCCTGAGATTCCACCTCACACCAGTAAGAATGGCTAAGTTCAAAAATTCAGGTGACTCAAATGCTGGTGTGGATGTGGAGAAAGGGGAACACTCCTCCATTGTTGGTGGGACTGCAAGCTTATTTAACCACTCTGTAAATCAGTCTGGAGGTTCCTCAGAAAATTGGACATAGTACTACTGGAAGATCCTGCAATACCTCTACTGGGCATATATCCAGAAGATGTTCCATCTGGTAATAAGGACACATGTTCCACTATGTTCATAGCAGCATTATTCATAATAGCCAGAAGCTAGAAAGAACCCAGATGTCCCTCAACCGAGGAAAGAATACAAAATATTTGGTACATTTACACAATGGAGTACTACTCAGCTATTAAAAACAATGAATATATGAAATTCCTAGGCAAATGGATGGATCTGGAGGGCATCATCCTGAGTGAGGTAACCCAATCACAAAAGAACTCACATAACATGTACTCACTGATATGTGTATATTAGCCCAGAAACCTAGACTACCCAAGATACAATTTACTAAACACATGAAACTCAAGAAGAATGAAGATCAAAATGTGGACACTTCGCCCCTTCCTAGAATTAAGAACAAAGCACACATAGAAGGTGTTACAGAGATCATGTGTGAAGCTGAATCAAAAGGATGGACCAACCAGTGACTGCGGGTGCTGGGGATCCATCCCATAATCAGCCACCAAACATAGACACTATTGAATATGCCAGCAAGATAGTGCTGAAAGGGCCCTGATATAGCTGTCTCGTGGGAGCCTATACCAGTACCTGGCAAACACAGAAGTGGATGCTAACAGTGAGCTATTAGATGGAACAGAGGACTCCCAAGGAAGGAGCTAGAGAAAGTACCCAAGGAGCTGAAGGGGTCTTCAACCCTATAGGCAGGAGAATAACATGAACTAACCAGTACCCCCAGAGCTCGTGTCTCTAGCTGCATATATAGCAGAAGATGGCCTAGCTGGCCATCATTGGAAAGAGAGGCCCCTTGGTCTTGCAGACTTTATATGCCCCAGTACAGGGGAACGCCAGGGTCAAGATGTGTGAGTGGGTGGGTAGGGGAGCAGGGTGGGGATGGGAGAGGGTCTAGGGAACTTACTGGATAATACTTGAAATGTAAATGAAGAAAATATCTAATAAAAATTGGAAAAAAAAGAAAAAATATCTAATAAAAATTGGGGGAAAAAAAGAGAAAGTACACAAAGATAAATGTGTTAGTCTGCATAGGAATGACTCTTATAGACTCATGTGTTTTAATGCTTGGCTTATAGGGAGTGACATTATTAGAATATGTGACCATGTTGAAGTGGATGTGCCCTTATTGGAAGAAGTATGTCACTGTGGAGGTAGGCTTTGAGGTCTCATAAACTCTAGGTAGGCCTAGTATGATAGTTTCATTCTACTGCCTATGGATCAAGATGTAGAACTCTCAGATCCTTCTCTAGCAGCTTCTCTGCCTGCATACCATCGTATTTACCACTGTGATGATAAGGGATTAAACCTCTGAAATGTAAAGCAGCCCAAATTAAATGTTTTCCTTTATAAGATATGCTGTGGTCATGGTATCTCTTTATATCAATAGAAACCCTAACCAAGACAATATGCTATAAAGCTTACTAACGTTTGAAATGCTCAAACATTTCAGCATGCCAAGTAAAATTATAAGCACTTAACAATCACAAAGTTGACATACATATATGCATTCCATTCTGCCAGATGCCCTATGTTAGTCAAGTACCTGTGCTATCTTTGGTCCAGGTTTCAGATATGACTTTCTTACTCAGGATTTTCAGATCCTCGTTGCTAAGTTGAGAGGTTAACGCTGGAATACTCTTCAAAGTCTTCCACACCATGTGATGTTCCTGTGCTGTTCTATAAACCGGCCTTAGAAAAATAGGAAAGAGATTATAAATTAAGAGATTACAGCAAAAAGAAAAACAAGATAATGTATTGGCAGATTTAAATTTTCCAATTTTCTATTTTATTTTTATTTAGAAGTCATTAACAAAACTATGTTAAATATCATTTGGATTTGTAATAAACATTCAACAGCCATTCTGTTTCCAAGAATCAGATACACCTTGATACATTAAACTTCAATAGAACCTTAATTACAATTAAAGACTCTATTATTTATAAGCAATAAAGAAAGACCATTTAGATATTAACTAAAGATGTTTTTAATTCATACATTCTATACTTGATCCTGAATAGTATCTTACCCCAATGATGCATATTTTATGCTTTGGATATTATATCACTAGATTTCCAACATAATTATTTATTGCTTCATCTTGTATACACATTTTAAATGGCACTTTTTTAGATAGTTGGCTTCTTAAAATAGTTTCAAAATTCACTACCTCTCCAATAGTAAGATATGAAATGATGCTTTAAACTTCAGAAGAAACTTAATCACAAGTAAAGACTATATCATTTAATAGTATTTGTGTATTATTAAAGTTGGCTAAAATAAAGTTGTAATTTAACTCTTAAGCATTTATAAGTGAATATATATATATATATATATATATATACATATATATATATATATATATAAAAAATTTTAAATTAAATATATTGTTCTCATATATTAAGAATGGGAATTCTGTGTTTATTTAAAGACAAATTCCAATGCAGCTCAGAGTGACATGTAAATCATAATCATCCTATTTCAACATTCTGAGCACTAAGTTTAAAGTCATATGCAGACACATCTGGCCTTTGTTTGTTATTAAATTATTTATTTGTTATTAAATATACTAGTGAGTAAAAACAACACTACAGTAGAGGTATGAAATTCATGTTACACTAATTTCTGAAAGGAATAACATAACTACTGGGCCTACAACTACAGAAAAATTCTGCATTTTCAAGTAACTTTTAAGGCCAATACAAAAAACTGGCTTAGTCCCAGAAAAGTAACTTATGGTACACACACCACATGAGTAGTTTTTTCAAAAATAATTTCACTATAGACTTCATGTTTTTAGTATTTTGGATAAAAATGGATCTAATAGGCTCATATATTTCAGGACTTGGTCTCTAGTGAGTGACTGTTTTAGGAAGGATTGGGAGGTATGGTCCGAAGGAGAGACACTGGGAGCAGAGTTGGGGTTTCAAAAGTCCCCTAGCATCACCAAGTGGGCTGTGTAAGCCTCCCTCTTCTGGTGTGAGCTCTCAGCTTTTCCTTCCAAGATGCTTCACTCTACCATCATGAACACTTAGAATCTGGACCCATAAATTCAATCATACATTCTATTTATAAGTTGTCTTGATCATGGTCTATTATTATAGCGATAGAAAAGTAACGCATGTGCTTTTGGCTTTGTATCTTTATGTATGCGTATCTTGAATTATGGTCAAAATTATTTTTTTTTCTATTGTAACATATCCAAAACATTCAAAAGCAATAGCGAATATTCAATCTGAAAAACTATTTTTAAAAGAGCAGATCTGTACTAAATTAATATGATTTTAAATGTGTCTCCAAGCTGAGCGTGGTGGCGCACGCCTTTAATCCCAGCACTCTGGAGGCAGAGGCAGGCAGATTTCTGAGTTCAAGGCCAGCCTGAGTTCCAGGACAGCCAGGGGTATACAGAGAAACCCTGTCTCAAAAAACAAAAACAAACAAACAAACAAACAAAGTGTCTCCAAGATATAGTAAGACATAATTAATATATCAGCAATCTAGTGGTATAATATCCAAAGGAGAAAATATATATCATTGGATTCAGTGAGACAGCTCAGAAGATAAAGGTGCTTTCTGACAAGCATGAGGACCTAATTTCTATCTCTCAATCCAATAGAGTGAAAAAAGAAATAAGCTCTTGTAATGTGTCTTCTTCCTCCAATGTGTTTGGCGATATTCTCCAAAGCACTAAATAACTTTATGTAAAAATCAAGTCAAATATGTCATTAATGTAGTCATCATAAAGATACTGATTATCTTTCTCTATGTAAAATACAAGCTTTCAAAAGACTATGTGCAATGCAGATAGTAGGTAGCTAGCAAGAGACAGAGACTTGAAGACACCAGAACTATTAAAAATTGATTCACTAGACATTTACTAAGTTTAATTTCTATATCCTATACTACCATGTGAATGAGTTCTGACCAACAAGAATTGAACAGACAAGAGGATGGGATGTGGAGGAAGGATTGTGGAAGGGGAGGGAAGGACTAGGAGGTGGGCAATGACTAGAACATAAAGTGAATAAGCAAAAATAAATTTAAAATTTTTTTAAATTAAATAGACATAGGGAGGCATGGCTTACTAAGTGGTCAAAATTTTAGAGTGTTGTACACAAAGATAAAAAGAATGTGTATGTTCACTTAGCGGATATAAAATCATATATGTATGTGAGTACATGCTTATATATCAAAATGCATGAAAAATGTACATATAACACATTTACAACAGAAATATATATGTACATTTTAACCTGTACGTATGAATAGAAATAGGATCCCATTTATTAGTACTATGTGCCAAATTTTCTTTTTGAAGATTAAAACATGAATGTGTCTATTTAACAAACACAAAAGCTAATGCAGCACTTCATGAAATGATGAGGTCACCATTCCATAACTGTTCAGTGGCAGTTCTCCTTAAACAATGACAACAAACCAGGATTTTTTTTTCAGGTTTCTTATTTATTCTCTCATGCAATGCATCCTGACTACAGACTCCTCTTCCTCCATCCCTCCTGGTCCCGCCCCTATACCTTCCCTCTCCTCCAGATCCACTGTTCCTTCGTTTCCCTTCAGAAAAGAGCAGGCTTTCCAGGGCGACCAACTAAACATGGAATAACAAGATGTAGTAAGACTAGGGACAAACCTTCATTTCAAGGCTGGACTGGGCAACCCAATAGGAGGAAAGATATTTGAAGAGCAGGCAAAAGTGTCAGAGATACCTCCCTCCTACTGTTAGGAGTCTCACCAAAACCAAAGTTAAACAACTGCAGCATGTATGCAAATAATCTAGCATACCAGGAAGACTTGATGATTGTCACAGGAATATTTGTTTTAATTTAGATTGCAATTTTAATGCATGAGCAATAACATGGTCTGAATTATGCATACAACACTAGCAGTTATAAGTGCTTTATCTGGGAGGAATGTTCATGGGGGAAAGTTATCTTCCACATCCCACATAAGAAACATGTGTCACAGTATCCAACAGAAGTTGCAGTGAAAAATACAAGTCTCCCTACTGAGTTATCGTTTCTTTTGTAAATGGTGTATACCTTGTTTAAAATACCAAAGAAGACTCTCAAGAAAACTAGGTTGAATTTTATGAAAATAAGAGATATTTTCCTTCAAAATTAAAAAATAATATTTTATTATTTCTATAAGAATTTCATAGAATATATTGATCACATTTTCCCCAACTCCTCCAGACCAACCCCACCTCTTTAACCACAAATTATAGTGTTATCTTTCTTTTTTAAACTAATTGAATGTGTGTCTGCTGACTGAATTCTCTTGGGAGTAAGATACCATCATGTGACCTATCAGGTGCTGCCCTTAAAAAGAACGTTCTCCCTTTTTCAACAGTTATTATTTGCTAAGAGTTCCTTATCTAAGGTTAGAATTTTATGCATACCCCTGTCACCTGTGTGTGTGTGTGTGTGTGTCTGTCTGTCTGTCTGTCTGTCTGTCTGTCTGTCTGTCTGTCTTCTCTCTCTCTCTCTCTCTCTCACACACACACACACACACACACACACATACACACACACACACAAACACACATACACACACACACACACACACACACACACACACACATACCATACAGGGATTTTTGTCTGGTCTGAGTTTGTACAGATCTAGGCATGGTGTCATAACTGCTATGAGTTCAAATGTGCAACTATGTGTAACATGCACAAAACCAAATTTTGCTTTGAAAACACTGATTTCTTTTAACCATTCATGACCTCTGTTTTTTATCATCATTTTGTCTCCCTTTTCTGTGATAATCTCTCAACGCTGGGGAAGAGATATGGTATAAATGTAATATTTATGGCTGAACAATCCACACACTCTATTATTCTTTGTTCAGTGACAAGTTCTAGGTTTCTATTTTATTTGTTATCCACTCAAAAAAGGAAACATGTCTAATAAGAGTTGAGAAATATACAACATACCAAATCTATGAGATTAAAAAAAAATCCTAGGGAGAAAGTTTACAGCAAAAAATACCTACATTATAAAACCTATGAAAGTACATATTAGTAACTTAATGATGCACCTGAAAGCTTTGGAATATTGAAAAACAGACTACACCTCCAAAAGAATATACAAGAAACGATAATTAAAAACAGAATGAAATTAAAGGGATAGAAAAATTAATTGATTAAATGATTACTTGGTTCTTAAAAATATTAGTAAGATTGACAAACTCTTAGCCAAATTAACCAAAAGAGAGAGGACCCAAATTACTAAATTCAGAGCTGAAAAGGCTGGAGATGGCTCTGTAGTTAACAACACTGGATGCTCTGGGACCCTGGTTTAGGTCCCAGTACCCATGTGATATCTCACAGGCATCTGTATATCCAATTCCAGAGTATCTGAATCTTTGTCTGGCTTTACAAGCACCAGGAAGACATATGGAATACATAGATACTTGCAGACAAAATATGTCTGTACATAAAATAAAAATAAAAATTGAAATATATATTTAAATATTTTATATCAGAAATGAAAGGGAAAATGCTACCACAGATACTGAAGAATTTCAGAAAATCACAAGGGCATACTTAAAAATCCATTATTTAATTAAACTAAAAAATAGGGTTAGGGTTTGTTTATTTTTCAAGTTTTATTTTTACATTCAACAATATTCCATTGTTTTTACCATTTAGGTCTTGTATCTTTTTCTTTACATTGCTCCTTGATCTTTATGAATCAGAGTTGTTCATTGCTAGCATATAGATTGTATGGATAACGTTTGAACATATCCTACACTTTGTTGATCCCCTTTATTATCTGAAATTAATCCAGTGCATTCCTCAAGATTTTCTATACCTATTAGCATTCCTTAAAGACTGCACCCAACAGTCTAGATATTCTGGTCTTACAGGGCAATAGCCAGGTAAGTAGGCCTGGATTGCTATAAAACTGCCTGTTTGGCCCTTCCTTGCTCTCCCTGCCCCTTCTCTTTCTCTCTCTTTGACTCTCTTCTCTCCCTGATCCCATTTTACCTCTCTCTCCTTACCCCTCTCTCTCCACATGTTCTTTGATAGCCTCTTCTCTCTCCTATTCTCTCTCCTCTTCTCCCTCCCCTCTCCCCTCCCCCCTTGTCTCTCTTTTCTCCTTCCCTCTCCCCTCTTCTCTCTCTGCTGTCCTGTGCTCTCCTCCTTCTCCCCCCCTCCCCTCCATTCTCAACTCCCCTTCCCATGCCCTAAATAAACTCTATTTTATACTATATCTCTATATCCTTCTTAAGGCTGGTACCTCAGGGGAGAGGAATACCTTACCATGGGCACACGGAGTTACTGCTTCCACTTCACCATATCTGCATCTATCAAAACACATTCTGGTCTTTTTATAAAACAAAATAAAACCAAAGATATAATTTGTAAACATAAACAATTTTCACTTCCTTTCCTAGTGAATTTCTACTTCTGTCTCACAATCCGTATTCCTTTATTAGACTTCTATTGTAACGCTGAGAAAGGGATTCAAAGGGATTCAAAGGGATTCAGAATAGATATTCTGATCTTTTCACGGGTTTCCAGAGATAGCATTCAAGGTTTAATCATGTTAGCTACAATTCTAACTGTTTAAAAGAAGGAGCAAGAGGAAGAAGAGGAAGAAAAGGAGGAAGAGAAGACTAAGGAGAGACAGAGACAGAGAGAGACATACATACAGACAGACACAGAGAGAAGAAGGGAGGAAGGGAGAAAGGAAGAGAGAAAGAGAGAGAGAGAGAGAAGGGAAGGGAAGGAGGGAGGCATGGAGGCAGGGACTGAAAGAAGGATTTAAAAAACAGCATGTGCAAGGAATTTCAGGTATACTCTGAAGCAACATAAATATTCAGAAATTCTTTGCTAGTCCTTTCTGTCTCAGCATGAAGTGAAACCTGGAGGCTCATTATGAGTCACAACAAGTAGTTATCCCTCTGTCTCGGGATTTGCCTGAGGCAAATAGCATCTGAATTTAGCTCTCATACTTAACCTTTGGCATCCTCACTTTGTAGTCCAGACCTCACATCCACAGCTATAGACACACATCACTGAAGGTTATAGGACTTTACATGCCTGTTGAATTCACACTCACTAGTCCTTCATACTTCTTGCTCATAAGATGACTAGTAAGAGTGAACATCTCTGGTTCATAGAAAATTGATTATGGTTCTTTTAAGTTCTATATTATAACACTATTTTACTTATTTTTTTTAAGATGTAAGAAAGTAAAGAAAATGAGGCTTATGCATTTTTCTAAAACTAATTTGATTGTTTTAATAACCTTATCTACTAGAATAAAGAACAAATCAAACCCCATAATCTTTTTATTGTTCACAATATTACATCTTCTGATTCAGACAGTGCTCTATTTACATGTTAAGAATTCATAAAATTTGGTTTTCTATACTATTCAATTGACACAGACTCCCCCAGCTTCTCAGTAAGAGTGTTACAAATGAGTTATTGCAAGAAATTTCTTCTTCCAGAAAGGCCTATAAGCACATAGGGAGATTGACCATGCCCCTGTGGCAGTGGGTGGAAAAATAGTTGTTTTGTATGTATTAAAGATTTTATTAAATAAATATTACAGAATACAAAACAGAACAACTGAACTGAGCTAGAGTATTTGCAAACAAAACAATAGCAAGTCAAAGCACTCAGTCACACACATAAGGATAAAGAAATGATGGGAGATTCTAAAAGTAAACAGAATCAAAACATTTTACAAGGACACAGATTAATAATTACTGAAAAGAAATCATAATCCTGAAAAATTACTGAATGAACAGCATATCTTACTAACATTCATGCACATGTATGTATGTGTGAATTATATCTACACAAAAACTAAATGCCAAATAACTATAGACCCATGACAAAATTCATGAAATGGGGAGAGAAAAAGCATAATTTTTATTCTTTTTTATCCAAAAATATTATATGTGAAAATATATACTTGATAATATAGTGAAAATATGTTAATTATAAATTATAAAATAATAGATAAAACGTTTAAAGTGTTACATTTTTTAAGTGGTATTATTATCTATCTTAGCATATTTCATGTATATAATGCTGAATTCTTTTTAAATTTATATTCTATTTTAATTAATTGGGTAGTAAGAAAGTTTATACCTTAATTATCCACTAAATAAAACCAGAAGGCCATACAATTCATAATCCAATCACTTAAATTGGAAAATTTGCATGTTCAAATAATTTAACAGTAGCCATAAGAAAACACATTGTAGGCAGGATTTTATCTTGGGGAGAAACAGTGCAAAGTCAAGGTTGCTAGACATTGGGCCACAAAGGCAAATCTTCACAACAATGACTTCAACATTGTCATTAAGTGGTCATAAGTGGGGTTAATTGCATTAGGACATTGATATTGCAGAATTTCTTGGGTCAGACTTGCATACAACAAATTAAAATAAATAAAATAAATTTTGTAAAAAGAGAACAAATGTATTTTTAAAATAAAAAGCACAACAAATTACCGAATATTAAAACATGAATAATTATCATCAACCATGAAAAATACTGCATTAGAATTATTAATTTTACCTTCCAATATATTTATTTTTCCCCATTTTTGCTGTATTTCTTATCCAATTTTATCTCTTGGTATGATAACAATATTTATTCAAATAATAGAGTCTTATATTCAAAGAATACAACTATCTTTTTTGAGAACATTTTTAAATTTACTAATATACTATCTATTTTGAGAGACCAGATCTTGGGTTCAGACTCTACCTTAGAGAACCTGACCTAAGGTAGGAGTTAACTAACAAGCTGGTGTCTTGCCTCAGTTTCCAGGTTACTCACCAACAAACCTGTGCCTGGACTAGTTTCCAGGTTACAAGCTTGCCCCTGGCACTCTATTTCCTAACAACCACCAATCAGGAGGAAGCAGAAGCTAAGTTTATGGTTTGGCTCCCAGCACCAGCCAATTATGTTAAGGGGCAACAAAATTCCATAATAGCCCCCGATCAGATGTGTGCCAGGCTAGAAACCCTCTTGCTTGTTTGCTTACCTCTAAAAATGCTTACTGGAAACTGGGCGTAGGACTTCACCCCCTCTTCCTGCTGTGTCAGAGATGGTGGTGCAGCCCAAGGTTGAGTTTGAATAAAGACCCTAGTGCATTTGCATTGGAACTGGCTACCTGGAGGTCTTTGGGGGGGGGGGGTTCAGAAAATGGGTACAACATTTCTTTATAAATATTTAGAAATATCCCTTTTAGGTCAAGAAAGTTATGTCATGTCATATTTTTTGTTTTAAAAGGACAATGTATATGCACATTTCTTTCTTATGTGAGCTGTCATTGAAAAACATGTTGTACAAATATATTTAAGTCTATGCTACTCTCTCTGCATTACTCTCCAGCAGCTGTCTGGTTTCTGAGCCCTTCATTTGTTTCCACATGACAAGATGCTCTTTGGCTACAACAGTACGCAGTGAGGTTATTCCTGATAGCCTTTACTACACTAGCACAAACTAGCAATAGCTGCTTAAACAACAATGAAAGGCTAGTGCACAGCTTCATTGTAGCATGTCAGGGTGCTGAGAGGCCTGCATTTCAGGTTTTAGATGATCAAAGAATAAATGCCTACAGTTATATCCATTTAGACTTAAACGCAATGTCTCCTTACTCAAATTCACCTAAACTTGCTGCCCCAAATTAAAGTGCTAATGACCCAAAAGCTTCAGGTGGGATAAGGAACACAGGCAAGACAGGTCAGAGGGGTATGGTCTCCTGAACTCAGGGCAGGCTCATATCTTCTGTAGCCCAGTAGGATCTGGAAGAGAGAAGATGGTATTGGGCTTATAAACCAAGGAACCTCCCTTTCCCTCTGAGAATATCTGCTCTCCTGAGAAGCCACACTAACCTCCATTGGTAATCACAACTTTGAGACTGCAGGAAAACAGACCTGCAGATGAAATCTTCCACGCCAAAAACTACCTTGCCCATAATGCCCCCTAAGGCATGTCTGTGAGGTCTCTTTCTATGGAGATATTCTCATCCCTACTGTTCTGATTAAAGGATAAATGGTACTTGTTGAAAGTCAATTCATTCTTTTTTTTCATTTCTATGTTGCTAATGTTAATCCTGATAAAACATTTGGTCCCAAAACCCATGATAGGTTTTGGGATCTTACACATCAGACTCTCCATGCAATCACCCTATCAACCCTTACCTGTCTCACTCCTTTTTCTGATATCTGGCCCTTAAGAGTATGACTCTTTGATGGACCTTGTTACATGAAATAAATAACCACCAGTTATAACCTATAACTTCTGGGGTTTTGTGGCTTGAATGAGAATGGTCCCCATGTGCTCCTATATTTGAATCCTTGGTCCCTGCTGGTAGAACTGTTGGGTAAGTATGAAGAAGTGTGGTATTCTTGGAATAGGTGTGGCATTGTTGGAGGAATATGTCACTGGGAGTGAGCTCTGAGGTTTCAAAAGCTTATGCCAGGTAGAGTCTCTCTCCCACCAGCTCTCTCTCTCTCTCTCTCTCTCTCTCTCTCTCTCTCTCTCTCTCTCTCCCCTCTCTCTCATTCTCTCTCTCTCTCACCTATAGATCATGATTCAGCTCTATCTAATCTATCATGATTAATCTAATCTAACACAATGCCTACCAGTCTCAATACTCGCTGCTGTGAAGATAATGAACTAATTGTCTGAAGCTATAAACAAGCCCCCAATTAAATATTTTCTTCTATGTGTTTCGTTGATCATAGTGTTTATTCACAGTGATAATACTGTCTTAGTCACTGTTCTATTGCTGTGAAGAGACACCATGATCACAGCAGCTCTTATGAGAAAAAGCACTTAAGTAAGGACTTGCTTACAGTTTCAGAGGATTAGTCCATTATCAGAATCACAGGAAACATAGCAGCTGGCAAGAATGGTGCTAAAAAATAGTTGAGAGCTACATGCTAACCCCTAGGCAGAGAGAGAGAAGGACTGGGCCTGGCATTGGCTTTTGAAACCTAAAGGTCCATTCCCCAGTGATATACTTCCTCAAACAAAGTCACTCCTACTCCAACAAGGCTGTGTCTTCTAATCCTTTTAATTCTTTCAAATAGTTCTTCTCCCTGGTGACTAAGCATTCAAATATATTAGTCTATGGGGGTCAAACGTATTCATAATACCATAGTAACTAAGACACCCTTTGCCCTGGTAACTGCTCCAACCCCTCCTCAGAGTTTGTATTGATGTGGTATATTAACTCAGTTTGGATTTTCTTCCTTCCTTTCTCTCTCTTACTATCTATCTACTGATCTCCAGAAGAGAGACTCTTTGTCACATGTTGTTATCACACTGCATCCATGGTGAATTTAGTGGGAGGTTCAGGCTAAACCTACTAGCTCCATTTTATGATCACATGATCTTTAGAGGGTGTGCAAAACAAACAAACAAACAAAAATTCCATTCTACTGTCAATTATGATAAAACCAGAGAAATGACCCAAGCCTCCAGTGAAACCCCTTCCTCACTCTTGGCTCACCTCATTGAGGCTATAACTAAATATACCAATTTTTATGTAACCTCTTCATCATCAGGGGCTAGCACTCTTCAAGTCCCATTTATTAGCCAGTCTGTCCTTAAATCAGCCATAAACCTAGGCAGTTAGAATAGGGGCTTAACTCAGAAAAGTAAACAGGCAAGTATCATATACCCCCTGAAAGGAAGCAAACATCTGCATTGAGAAGATTTTTCTGGGAAGGAAAAGTGCAGTTTCTTATTTAAGGAGCACACCATTTATTTTCGGGTAGCTTGAAAAACAAGGTCTCTAGCTAGAGTTAGAGATATACTTTCACCTTTTCATATGTTACTTTAAATCCCAAGAATTTACTAAACTGATGCTTACATTTCCATTGTTGCCAGGAAAACAGGAGGTTGAGTCTATACCTTCAATAGTCTAAGACTGTTATAGGAAGGCTAGGACTAAGAATATAAATTAAATACCAAGAATCAAAAAGTAAAAGGAGACAACCAAGTCCTATACATCATCCTTTGACCTACACACACACATACAAACATGCACACACATACATATTGCAAATATATGTTATAAAATTAAAAATGTGATTCTCTCAAAGTCTCATTTTTTTCTGAGGATCCCCTTTTTATCCCTGCAGAGTTTCAAGTAATTCGCTATAAAATTACTTCCTAGAATGTAATATTCACTTGAACTATTTCTTGAATCACTGGTCATTAATATGCACATCACTCTCGGTCTGACTCTCTTTTGGATTTCTTCATCAGTCAAGGAAGAATGAACAGAATAACAATTGATTTTATTTGAACATCCAAATTCACAGAACAAATGCTGAACACTATCAGCTCCTCCAGAAGCTGGGTTTGGTCATTCATAGGGTGGAGACATCAGTGGCCCAGTAGACTGGTTTCTCTTTGTTATTCTGTACACAGATAGAAATTGAATAAATGAAGACATTGACTTTAACTTTCTTTTCAGCCTTTTAATAACCAAAATCGACTTTTAAAATTAAAAATAAACCACAGTGTATGAAGGAAAGGAAACCCTTATTGACTGTATAAGGAACAAAGAAAGCCAAGCTCTTGTAGAACTCCATGGTATTGAAGAATATAATAAGCTAGTTTCCTATCTAAATTTCTATATGGTTCATGACTGACTAAAAAAAGTTACAAATCATTTCTCTACATGTTTATCGTTTCAAATCAAAATTTGCAATTTTTGATCATCTTCTGACAAGGTTCCTCATCAAAGCACACTCATAAGCACCTTTCAAAAATTTAGGCTATAATGTTAGAGCAGTTTACAAAAAACTTGCCAAAATGTGTACAGCTGGGTTACACAATACACTTCAAAATTACCTCTCTTCCACAAACTAACCTCTATTGGGTCTCCTATCTGTGGGGAATGAGTTTCTGGTTACAGGTGAGCAAGGGTTAGTGTGAATTGACAGACAGTCGAGGATGAGAGAGAGAGAGAGAGAGAGAGAGAGAGAGAGAGAGAGAGAGCTGAATCTGAATGTATTTTGTCCAATGAACACCAGACTTTTAATACAGAAGAAAAAGAAGAAGACCAGGTGAACACATCTGCCAACTTACATTGACACAAACAAAAAGAATGCATACATAAAAAGATGGTGGGAGCCACATTTACCACTGAGAATAGGAACAGCCATTAATTAAAATGATCAGCTAAACCCAGGAGACAGGTGAATGCTCTGATGCAATGCTAGTCTATGGTTAAACCCAGCACCAGGGGTTCCTTAGTAAATACCTCTACTAACCCTTTCATGCCCTGCAACAATCCACCTATTTCCTAGGCCATTGTGTATTCCTGTGTTTGGGTGTGACTCAGCTATTGTCCTAAGTAATTACTATGCAGACTAGCCCTGGGCTTTTCTAGCTCTGTTTCAAGTAAATGGTAATGCCTAATTAGTTTCACTGTCTCTACTAGAAGTGAATTTGAATGTTACCGAATAGGTAACATTCTTACTGAATTCCAAGCTCACGATTTTCTTATTTTTTTTTCAATTTTTATTAGATATTTTCTTCATTTACATTTTAAATGATATCCCGAAATTTCCCTATACCCTCCCCATCCCCCGCCCTGCTCCCCTTCCCACCCACTCCTACATCTTGGCCCTGGCATTCCCCTGTACTGGGGCATATAAAGTTTGCATGACCAAGGGGCCTTTCTTCCCAATGATGGTCCATTGGGCCATCTTCTGCTAGATATGCAGCTAGAGACATGAGCTCTGGGGGTACTGGTTAGTTTATATTTTTCTTCAACCTATAGGGTTGGAGAACCCTTCAGCTCTTTTGGTACTTTCTCTAGCTCCTCCATTGGGAACCCTATGTTCCTTCTAATAGCTGACTGTGAGCACCCACTTCTGTGTTTGCCAGACCCTGGCATAGCGTCACAGGAGACAGCTATATCAGGGCCCTTTCAGCAATATCTTGCTGGCGTCTGCAATAGTGTCTGCGCTTGCTGGCTGATTATGGGATGAATCCCAGGCTGCAACAGTCACTGATTGGACCATCCTTTTGTCTCAGCTCCACATGTGATCTCTGTAACTCCTTCAATGTGTGCTTTGTTCCTAATTCTAAGAAGGGGTGAAGTGTCCACACTTTGGTTTTCATTCTTCTTGAGTTTCATGTGTTTTGCAAATTGTATCTTGGTAATCGAAGTTTCTAGGCTAGTATCCACTTATCAGTGAGTACTTGTTATGTGAGTTCTTTTGTGATTGGGTTAGTTCACTCAGGATGATACCCTCCAGGTCCATCCATTTGCCTAGGAATTTCATAAATTCATTGTTTTTAACAGCTGTGTAGTACTCCATTGTGTTAATGTACCACAATTTCTGTATCCATTCCTCTGTTGAGGGACATCTGGGTTCTTTCCAGCTTCTTGCTATTATAAATAAGGCTGCTATGAACATAGTGAAGCATGTGTCCTTATTTCCAGTTGGAGCATCTTCTGGATATATGACCAAGAGAGATATTGCAGGATCCTCCAGTGGTACTATGTCCAATTTTCTGAGGAACCACCAGACTGATTTCCAGAGTGGTTGGATTTTCTAGGAACCATTGGAACACTGGTCGAGGCTTAGCTATATGTCAAAATCAATCCATAAAGGTACTTATAATAAAACAATACTGAAATAGAGCACATGGATCCATACACCAGACTAAAGCGGGGACAGGGTTTGAGTATAAGGTCTATTGGAATGCCAAGGTCCCAGGAGCCTGTTTCTGTGAAACCCTTTGCCTCATGGCTGCTTTCAAGCTTTTAGGCCTACCAAGCAGACTGCACTGGAGTGGACATAGCACCTCTCACCTAACTTGCAGCTCATTCCTAACCACAATATTCAAAATAGTCACATATTACTTCTTCACTTAATCATACTATTTTTATTCAAAGGACATAATTATATGTCAGGTTTAAAACACAAGTAGTAATTTCTATCTACATTTATAATTTCTTAGGTCAGCAAAAAAATTAAAGAAGAAAACACCCTCTACATTAGTATAGGAAAACAAAGATACAGTACTCGCACGCTCAATTTAAAATTTAGAAAATCAGACATTAAATACAATGAGTGTAAATAAAGTGTTACAATAGGCAGAAATTTGTGTATCATAGAATGTACTAAGGAGGCATAACCTATGTGGAGTTAGAATCACATACTCAAGAAACACCAAGTAGAAAGGCCAATTTGTTTGGATTGAAAGGAACAGTAAGGAAATTGGATATAAAATGAACCTAGGTAATATGGGAGGTAAAATGTTAGAATGCATTTTAAATCCTGTTGAAAGGTTTGGACACTGCTGTTAGAAAAAAATAAAGTCATCCAAGGGCTTAGTTATGAGGCACAACTGAGCAGTTATACATGTTTTTTAATGCAGCGTGGCTACACAGAAAAGGATGAAATGGGGCATTGTAAAATTAGTGTCCTGAAGTTGGAAACATTATAATAGATTATGTAATGAGCTATTTTATCTAGCAGATCCAGTTTTTTAAATTAGCTTGTAACATATTTAAGGGATTTAATGAGTTAAGAGAAAGGAAGTATAATTGATATACTAGCAGGCAACTTTCCTTCCACCATTAATTCCTCTAGAATGGCATGGCGAGTAGTCATACATAGAAGGGCTTTCTTTGCCAAGATGATTGATTGGTTGATTGATTGATTGATTGATTGAATTGAAATTTTTCCTTCAAACTAATGTTGTATTTGTATTGTATTGCTGACTATAGTCCAGTCACTGCCAAACACTTAACACTAAAATAACAAAATCCAAACAAGTGCTTCTTTAGCATATTCTAGTATCTACTGTATCCATGTGTAAAGGTTAAACCTTAGCACTGTATGTACTTCATCTTAGTTTAAATTCCCCATTAGTTGTGGGGTCATATTCACAACAAAGAAACAAAGCTTCCAAAAATCAAAAGCCTAGTCCACGTAGGAGAGATATGAGTGTGTGCCACTTATTAAAATGCAACTATATAAATATGTTAATCATTAATCAAATTGATATTTTGAAAATTGATAACAAGCATGACAATATAGATAATCTTTTAGATAATGAACAAAACTGAAGAGCTAAGATCTTACATAAGATTATCAATTAGATATTTCAATATCTGCCTCTTGAGAGGCAAAAGCATTTAACATTTAAAGAACTGACATTTTAAACTGATGGTTATTAACTGGGTCTATTTTCTTCCAGGATGCTAAAGCCCCACTTCTTTTCTTTTCTTTTCTTTCTTTCTTTCTTTCTTTCTTTCTTTCTTTCTTTCTTTCTCCCTTTCTCTCCCTTTTTCTCCCTTTTTCTCCCTTTCTCCCTTTCTCCCTTTCTTTCTTTCTTTCTTTCTTTCTTTCTTTCTTTCTTTCTTTCTTTCTTTCTTTCTTTCACTATTGTTAAATCAAGTAAGGCAGACAATTAGCTATACATTTTCCTCCTGCCTGGAAAAGACCTCGTGCTTTCTTCACCCTATTTTAGCATTAATGCCATTTCCTGTTTTTGAGCTCTTATAAAGTGTTTTTTGCTTAAATGTTTTCTTAATTTGGCACATACACATACAAAGAGAAATGTATCCCTTTTAGCTTTGAAATTCTTACATTAGAGTTATTTAGCAAATCTTATTTTCAATGTCATCCAATGGAACTATTTACACCCTTCCTAGAAGAAGCAAACATTAAATATAGCTCTTGGTCCGCATTCTGCCCCACTACAGGGCAAGGCTGTTTGGGAAGCAAAATGCAGAGCTTAATTGTGCTTATCTCAATGCCACCTCCAGGCTGGTGCTCGGCTATGGGAAGCACCAAGACACCAACCACTCCAGGGGTAGGAAAAAGCAGTCTGAGATGTGGGAAAGCTGAAGCTGAGGTCCTCAGAGCCTCCCAGGACTCAGTTGTCCATGGGGTGGCACACAGAGGCATCAGGAACAAAGTGTTTGTGGTCCCCGGTCTTCTGACGAGGCTGGGGTAATGGACTCTTGGACATCCAGGCGGCTGGGAGTCCTGGAAGAGCAAAGAATGGAAGAGTCCTGCAAGCTGAGGAAGAGGCCTGGGCTGCGGGGAGGGGGCGATCTCCAGGTTATCTCAGCAGTGATTGTCCTCAAGTTGGCAGAAGTTATGGTTGGAAGTGTAGATGGGTCTTCTATGAGAGAATTAAGCAGTGGCTTTGGAGGTAAAGGCCTGTTCCATGTTTCCATGCTCGTGGTAAATGAAAGAGACAGTCCTTGGTTCCAAACTGTTTATTAGTTGTTCATTGTGGAAAATGGATGTCTACTTTATCAACTTCTCAGGGTGGCCTGGAAATTGATTGCCTTTTGTGGGGAGAAATGTCTGGGAAGGGAAGCTTACTGGCTAAACCCTCAGGGCCTCATTAGCGTGGAGAACGCTGTTCTGGGCCTATGTGGCCAGAGGTCACTTTTCCTTAAGTGGGAAGTGTAGCATGTGTTCCCGGCCAGGAATTTTTCAGGAAGCTGTAAGGCACCTACAATCTCAGGTGTGCACCCACAAGTTCTGGGGTCTCAATTTGTTTGGCCCACCAAGCATCCAGACATGATTTACCATCCCATCATAGCCAATTTAAAAAGTTTTAGTCACAGAACTATTCTTGTAACCCATTTTTGCTGTTCTAAGAAAACTCGTGAGACTAATTTATAAGATTATACAAAATCTGCAAGGGTGAACAAGATATTCAGCATCTACAAGGGTGAATGATATATACATCTGCAAGAGGGACATAGAGAAAACTGATTCTCATAAGGCTTCGAGGATGAGTGGCTGAGATCCCAATGTTAGCTTTGACAATGTTTAGGTTGCTTGCTTTTCTTCTAGTGTGGTACCTCGAACACAGCATCCTCTGATGAAAAGTGGAGCTGCTTCCTCTCATACCGTAACAGTCTCCCTCCTCCATGAATCGTTTTATATAATGGCCCTTAATTATGAGAAGAAGGGCTTCCAGAACCTAACTACCTCTGAAGTTTTGTTGCCCTGTATGACTATTATCGTGGGGACAATGTTTAGATTTTACAGAGAACACATTCAAGTACTACCCTCTGGTTTCCTGCCAGTCTTCAACTTCCTGCACAGTTCAGATACATACTTTCCGTTGTTCTGAAGCAACAACAGTCATCCAGAAGCAGAGGAAGCAGGCCTTCGCAGGCTGACGCACACTTCATCTGGGCTTCTCAGCCTCAAAAAACAGCAAGGGAGCCCCTATTTCTCTTCTGTTTGTATGTTTGTGATATAGCACAAACAGACTATTGTAACATCTGTCTCTCCATAAGTACTAATCATTTATCATTTAAATTAACAGGAAAACATTTAGGGTAAAATAATTATTAGAATTATTTCAGAATGAGAAGAATCATTTTATGTTAGCCAATTAAAAGCTTTGCCAATATTAAGCAATCATATAAAGTACTAACTTTCCAATATTAAAATGGAAGAGCAGGAAAAAAATTCATGATAATTTGGTATAATTTTGCAATCCCAGTACTCAAATTTTATCTTTTGAAATATTACTTTTAGTGTATAATTATTTTCTACCCATATGTTTAAAAATAATTCTGAATATTAATCATTGCTTCAATTTAAATAAGACTTTCTCTGCTCTATTGATTCTACCTCCTTGTTTTAAACTTCAAAAATGATGCAAAAAGAACTATAGTTCAAAAGGAGAGGCTGAGACTGGTTTTAAAATGTCTTGGGTTACGTTTGAATATCTAGAATCTCTAGGCTCCATGAGACAACCCTGTGCACAGCACCTGTTGTACAGCAGTAAATAACCCACTTTGAAATTGTTTTGCACTTCATTGAAATGACAATATAATCACCTCACACATATACACACCCATGAATCTCCTGTTCAAGATTTTCACAACCTTCTAAGTTAACTAGTGAAAATTATATTGTGTTTTAACAGTTGTTCCAGCCACCCATTTTTCTATTCTTTTATGTAGCTGTGTATTTACATTGCTTAATATCTTGGTAAAGTATATACAATAAAATTGTTGTCTGAATAGACACTGAGTAGAAATGTACTTGGGTTCCTGTTTTTCAAACTCTACAACACTGTCATATGAACTCAATTACTTTCTTACTCATTAGTATTCACCCTTTTCTCCTCCCTATCCCCTATGTGTTTTTTTGCTCAACAGGTATTACATGATTTATAATTTTATCCATCCTTTAATTTTGTAATCCAACCTTGCATAATCATTTAGAAGTGCATAAGAGATGTTAGAATGTTCTGTAATCTTCCCCATATTCTTTTGCTGGTAGAACTTTCTTTCTTTTTTTCTTTTTTTCTTTCTTTTTTTTTTTTTTTTTTTTTTTTTTTTTTTTTTTTTTTTTTTTTTTTTGCTTTTCAAGACAGGGTTTCTCTTTATAGCCCTAGCTCCTGGAACTTAACTTTGTAGACCAGGCTGGCTTTCAATTCAGAAATCTACCTGCTTCTGCCTCCCTAGTGCTGGGATTAAAGAAGTATGCCACCATGCCCAGCTGGTAGAACTTTCTGTAAGCATTGGTTATGTGACATTTCTCTCGTTCATTCATGAAAATTTTGGAAATCTACTTCACCCTTGTATGGGTAGTCATCAAATACTAGTCTAATGTAGTAGCTCCTGAAATCCTCATTTGTGATGACAAATAGTCTGCTTATAGAAGTCTGCTTTTGAAAAATTGTAAAATGAATTTAATAGAATGTAAGAATCATATCTTTGCTTTATAGATTCCACCATGGATTTCATTACAGATTTATATTTTGACTCTAAAAGTTTTTTTTTTTTCAAACAATAGTGAGAATCAGAACATAAATGCACCATGTTTCCTTTCAAATGCAAATTCTAGATCTCTCTCTCTCTCTGCTCTCTCTCTCTTTCTGTATGTGTGTGTATGTATGTAACAAAAATATAAAAAGGACTGTAAGAGAGATAAAACAAATTCTTTGGGTAGGAAGAGAGAAAGCATACTGGAGTACTATTAGAGAAAATGAAGTCAATTAGCAAAACAGACACAGGGGCTAGAAGAATGGGGTGAAAATGAATAAGAACAAAGTATGATAATATCACACACACACATATATGTATGAAAGTGTCACAACTCATCACTTTGTAGGATAACTCATCTTCATTTTGTTTTTTGTTGGTGGTGTCGAAATAGATATTTTTCAAAGAATGTAATCCGGTTACAGATTCCATTCTCACAACTCCCCCTAGATATTCTCCATATTCCTACCTACCCAAATCCAGACCCTTTTCCTCTCCCTCATTAAAATGCAAACAGGTATCTAAATTATAAAAAAAAAATAATAGTAATAATATAAAATCAAAACAAACCAGAAGAAAACAAAACAAATAAGCAAAAGAAAAAGCCAAAGAAAAAGCTAAAGAAACACCTGTAGATGTTTCAGAAAGTTCTGCAGTTATCGTCATCAGCCCTAGGGCCTTATTTTTCATTTGTGATAAGCAATATGAAGCAATCCCAGTTGTTTGGGGGTTCCAACAGTGCCCCTTTGGTTAATGACTCAATTGTCTGCACATAGTAATCAGGTCTGTGGGTATCATTTGGTAATGATTTATGGCCAGTTGGGGCTCCATCTCCCCCCTATTTGGCAATTTCCTTTAGATTATCTTTATATGTGTTTATATCTTAGGAAGTTTCTACTATACTAGATTTCAATACAAATCTTCAACTGGTCCTTAGTTTTAGCTGTCCCTCATATTGCCTCTCACATTCTCCTCTTCATATTCCTTTGTGTTTGATCCTTCTGTTCCAACCCCAACCCATCCATATTCGTCTACATCCCCTTCCAAGAGAGACAATCTTTCCACATAGACCCTGACACTATACATAACATCTGTTACTATAGGAATTATAGCTTGTTTATAGAAGATATAACAGTTAATAGCCACATATAAGCAAATGCCTATTAAAACTTTAAGACATTGAAAAAGAAATTGAAGAAAATACCAGAATCAGAAGGAAGAAGATATCCTTCAATGCACAAGGAACTATCTGTAGAATAAATATAGTGAAAGTTGTCATCATACCAAAAGTAGTCTACCAGTTCCATGCAATCCCTATCAAACTTGAAACAAAATCCTTCATAGAACTTGAAAAGACAATTCTTAGCTTCAGAGCAACACACACACATATACACGCACGCACACACACACACACACACACACACACACACACACACACCAGCAAAAAGAACAGAAATAAAGAGGAAAAAAGCAACGCCAACAACACACACACACACACACACACACACACACACAAAAAAAAAAAAACAGGATAATTGAAGAAATCCTCAAATATGAAAGAACTGTTGGATGTATTACCATTCCCAAATTAAAATTACACTACGTAGCTATGGAAATAAAAACAGCATGCCTTAGGCATATAAACAGAAATGGTGATCTCATTGGAATCTAATTGACGACCCAGATAAAAGTTCACATACCTTGATTCTTGCCTTTCTTTGGTTTTTGTTTTGTTTTGTTTTGTTTTGTCTTCTTTTACAGCAAATTCATAACTACAAACTGGAAAAAGACATAATCTCCAACAAATAGTACTGGTCAAATTGAATTGCTCCATGTAGAAGAATGCAAATAGAACTATACTTATCTACCTGCAAAAACCCTCAACTCCACATTGATCAAATACCTCAACATAAAGCTAGATACATGAAATCTAATAGAAGAAAAAGTAGAGAAGAATCTTAAACTCATTGCCATAGGAAAATACTATCTAAACAGCAATTGAACAGGCACTAAGTTAACAACAATTAACTAACTCATTAAATATATTAATTTATTATTTTTTATGTATTGTAGTCTCGCCTACATGAATATCCATGTGCCACATGTGTCTAGTGTCCACAGACATAAGAAATTGACAGAGCCCTTGAAACTGTAGCTACAAGTTATTGTGAGCTGCCAAGTAAGTGCTCCGACTTTTATGCTGGTCCTGTGGAAGAGCTCTAAGTGTTGTTAACCTCTGAATTATCTCTCTAGTAATTTCTATGTTAATTTTAAAAGAATGATAATGAAAGAGAATATTAAGTGGAGTATAATCCTTTTAATGATTTTAAGCCACTATTTTAAGGCATCAATAACATAATTCTAGAATATATTCGCAACTCAAGAGTTGAGTCAATTTTGACCTCCATATCAAAGTCATGTTGCTATGAAGTAAGTCACTGAGAATATCTGTGTTGACAGCATTCAGAGTTTTGTTTTGGGATAGTATTGATGTGTATTCTTTTATTTAAAATATTAATGTTATATGCTATAGTAAAAAGCAAAATATTATAAAATAGCTTAGTGGTTTAAGTGCTCCCTATACATCAATTCATACATGAATTCAAAGCCTGAGCATGCAAGTGAAAGCAGAAATGTATTGGCATATGTATACAACTCAAGCAATAGGTAGGTGGGATTGGCATAATCCAGGGGCTCTCTGTTAAGCCAGTCTAGTTTTAGTAAGAAACCCTGTTGCAAAAACAAACAAACAAACAAACAAAAAAACAAAAACAAAAACAAAAAATAAGCAAACCAAAGGGGGGGAAAAAAGAAAAAAAAAGTAAGAGTGATAGAATATACCTAGGATCAACCTCTGGCCTTCATTTACACATGTAAGTCAACCCTTCCTACCACATGCACATATGTACATATGACAAACATATATAAACATACACATAAAAAGAAATATTTAAAGAACATGTAAAAGTGCTTCTTTTTCACTTTTGACATTTATGCTTATACCAGGAGACATTTTTATAATTTCTGAAAATTATAAACTTATTTTTGTACAAATTGAAATATATAATATTTTATTGTTAAAACTTATTTAAAAAATAAATTGTCTTACTTATCTTTTTAGTTCCACAAAAATCCTTTGGAACACAAAAACTACTTCAACATGATATAATTTAATCATGTGTATGTTTAAAAGTTATACTTGCTGGATACACACAAAACTTCTGTGTATATATTTAGAAGTTGGATTTTCTAAAACGTTTTTCATCCCACAGGAGAGCTACTTTTGTCACTGCAAGACTAAGACAATGGTTCTGTTTCTGATATGATAGGAGATATATCTAGCTGTGTTTTGCTAAAGAGTATTGTATTTATTACATATTGACAATTAAAGTACATTGTATAACACATGTTGCAATCAATCATTACTTGTGTAGTGTGTGAGCAGGGCTCTTGTGGAACAGACAGAAGTAAGTGCCTAAGAACTGGTAACCGGACACAGCCTGAATATCTTCAAGGTTTGGACTTCAACATTGCTGCAAAGAAGTTACTCTCATGACAACAGAAATCTCAACATTTAATGTATAACTGTGGCCAATTTAAGTAGAGCAAGACTTGTCATGCCCTAAGGTAAAGAAATGTAAAGGTGACATTTTAATTCCTGTTCCATCTCAGCCTTGAAAAATCTTCTGAAGAGTCACACCCAAGGTCTCTGGCCTTCAGTGCATCACAACATGTTTAATACAACATGCTAATTCCATAAAAGCAAAAGAAGTTTTCAATCAGAAAAGTTTTCCATATGTCATGAAAGTAACATATACTTAATGTTTGTAAAATTTTAAAAGTGAAATAAGCATGGGTTAAAGAGATTACTTAGCAGCTAAAGATCCTTCCAGGTCATCCAAAGGATCTAAGTTTAGGCCCAAGAACCAGTGTTGTGCAGCTCACAACTACCTGCAATGCCAACTCTAAGGAATATGACATAGTTTGGGCCCCTGAGTGTTTCTACACATGCAGAACCCCTCTCTCTTTGTCTCTCTCTCCCTTTCTCTCTCTGTCTCTGTCTCTCTCTGTCTCTCTGTCTCTCTCTCTCTGTCTCTCTCTCTCTCTCTCTCTCTCTCTCACACACACACACACACACACACATATGAATAAAAACAAATTTTAAAATGAGTTGGGCAATATTCTTGGCCTCATTTAATTCAACCCAGAGAAGTTGAGTTCACTAGACCTGACAGAAACATAAACTACTATCAAGAACACAAGTTCTGATACAGCCTGAATCTATAGAGATTTAAAATTCAGTACAAACCATCTATACTCTAACACAAATAACATCCACCAAGATGTAAAAGCAAAATTACATATTCGTATCTTACAATAAAACTAAATGTTGACAGCTTCTTAACTACAGAAGAAAAACAATTACTAGAAACTATGAACAAGCTAAAGAGTGAAATGAGGAATAAATAGTATAAAGCTTCAAGTTCTGTAGATTCAGCTTTTACAGCTTGATTTTCCCCAATGATAGTGTGCAGGTTATTACAGTGTAAAACATATCTATTTTCTACACAACAAAGAAAAGTATGTGCTTCACAATGGCTCTGTTTTCTCAGTGTCCACCCTTCACACTATATAAACTCTTAGACTGATTCCTGATCAGTGCAAGCATTAGACTCAAGTTAAAAACACTACTAAACACATCACCATTACTTTGCTGTAAGATCACAGACTGCTTCCTGTTCCCGGGGTTTAAGATCCAACTACCCCTGACCCAGAAAGGGTTTCATTGCTTAAAACTGGCAAAGTCACTGAATTTATATTGTTCTTCAAATTTCAAAACACCATACAGAAGTAGGAATAGAGTTCAAAACTAATTTAAAAAAAACCAGAAACCTGAGACTTTAGTAATGAGTATAATTTACAGTTGAGCACAATATTCCTTGAAACAAAGTCAAGTTTTCCTTATCATTTTTATAGTGCCATTAATAATACTACAGTTTTAATGATCTTCTAATATAATCTATTTTCTCCAAAAATAGTTTTGAGTCTCCATTGTGTGTCTCATGTTTAAGAGCAATGTATAACTCACTGAATCTTCTCATGAGTTTATAAAGCATACACTAAGGATCTGTTATGAATTCTATTAGGTACCTTACAAACAAGGGAATGGGATTAAAACCATACTATGAAACCTTCTAGTTAATAAAGTACAAAGTCTGGCTTTTGCCACTGGAAGTTTATGTCAAAAGAGTTCAACCCTAAAGTCAAATTAATAATATTCTAGACAGATTCATTTACTCAGGGCATTCTGAAGATCAAAACTATCTGAAACAAACTATGCATCACTCACTGAATGTTAATGAAAATCTACTAAGAGTCACCCACCCAACCCCTGAGATGAATGCTACCACAAGTACAGTAATTTACCCACACTCCATACTCCATACTCCATACTCCATACTCCATACTCCATACTCCATACCCCATACCCCATACCCCATACCCCATACCCCATACCCCATACCCCATACTCCATACTCCATACTCACTCCATACTCCATACTCCATACTCCATACTCCATACTCCATACTCCATACTCCATACTCCATACTCACTCCATACTCCATACTCCATACTCCATACTCCATACTCCATACTCCATACTCCATACTCCGTCTGAGCACTGAGCAGTAAATGCACTCGTCTGCCTGAGAGCAAAGCTCCCAACAAGTGTACACCCTCTCATTTTAGTATGTGCCTCTATTGTGAGCTATGGCAAATGGGAAAACCTCAGCTATTTACCCACACCAAAATACTCTTTTGCATTTCAAAAGATCAAATAGAGTGTTTTGTACAATGAGACCAAAAAAAAAAAAAAAAGGCAAATGTACTAGGAAGAAAAATAAATTATTGAAACTCCCATGCTACAAACAAGCCAGTCAGGATTTTTGATACCCCTCTGCCCTGCCTGAGTTTTTTGGCAGGGAGGGGGTTTCTGGGAGTCGATTCAAACCTCTAGGCAAAATCTCCAGTGTATAAGAATTTCAAAAGAAGATAGGAGAGGGCAAAAGTAAAAACATTAAAAATATATATGTCAACCAAAACTCTTGCTACTACACTCTGCTGAATGCAAAGAATACTAAATATGTGTCTTTATATGGTCAGAAGTATTTGCACAGACTGTGGAAGTAATCACATGAGCCATGTGAGGTGATGACATCATACCTATATAGGTCCATATCATTGCCTCTGCCTTGTATTCTGCAGTTTCAGTGACACCAGCTTATTCCCCAGTGTGTGCATTTTTCATTATTGTATTGTTATTTCCTATTATTTTCTAATTAATAAAACAGACACATGAACTTTGATGCATAAATTAATCAGTCAGCCAACTCAATGAAGAAAAGTTGATCATTAAAGGAATGACATGGCAAATCGATTTTAAATCTCAGAAATGAAATGGCACACAAATAATTGCTAATATAGCCTTAGTGTAAACTTGATTTTCAAAGATGACTATCTGCTAAAATTATGCACTGTTGTTTATATATCTGCACATTTCAGCTTCTACAGAGCAGCTTATCCTGTGATACATTTCTCAGTAACTCCCTGAACACGGCAGTTACAGAAGCCTTAACTCTGTGCCTTTATACCTTTTGCATGGTGTCGATTTCATTCTCAATCAATCTAGTTTTAAGGTATCTCTGATCAAATTTCTAGGTATTGGATAGCTATTTACTCCTGCTTAACACACACATTGTAAATGTATGCTCCTCTCTTCTAAAAACAGTAGAAAATAAACCAAGAGGTTTCATTCTTCAGAACAGAATGTTCAGAGGGAACTAGATTTCTGATTTGTAGAGAACTAGAATGTAGAATAAACTTTTCACAAGAGAAGCACAAGGAAATGGAATATATACATCATGTGGTTCTGTACTTTATTCTCACAGCCAACTGACCACAGCCCTTATTAAATTCATTTTGTCTAGGAATCATACACAATAAAATTATATATATATATATATATATATATATATATATATATATATATATATATATATGAAATTATATATATATGAAATTATATATATAAGAAATTAGATAGATAGATAGATAGATAGATAGATAGATAGATAGATAGATAGATGATAGATATAGAGATACCAAAATAATTGGTAAAATCTATTATAAAAATTTATCTATGGAAGTATATAATTTATCAAATGCATTTAAAATATGATAGGAATTCGTGAACAAACGAAAATATTTCCTAGTTGTAGAATCAAGGCAACAATTTATTTATTTATTCATTTATTTATTTAATTTTTTATTAGAAATTTTCATTTACATTTTAAATGCTATTCCCTTTCCTAGTTTCCTTTCTGAAAGTTCCTTATACCCTCCCCCCGCACTGATCTCCAACCCACCCACTCCTGCTTCCTGGCCCTGGCATTTCCCTGTACTGGGGCATATAATCTTTGCAAACCCAAGGCCCTCTCCTCCCACTGAGGGCCAACAAGAGAATCCTCTGCTACATATGCAACTAGAGGCATATAAGCTCGGTGTGTGTGTGGGGGGGTGCTGGTTAGTTCATATTGATGTTCCTCCTATAGTGTTGCAGATCCCTTTAGCTCCTTGGGTGCTTTCTCTAGCTCCTTCATTGGGGGCCCTGTGTTACATCCAATAGATGACTGTGAAAATCCACTTCTGTATTTGCCAGGCACTGGCAGAAAGGCAACATTTGAAAGTTCCTCTATTTCTGGACTTTTAAGATGCATTTAGAATTGATAACCAGACACTCTTTTCCTTTTAGAACTTGACTCCTCTTTTTTTAGTTGTTTTTAAGTTTGTTCTTTAAAATTTTTTTTTTTTTAAAAACACCACAGACTTTGTTCATAGGACATGGAGACATCCAGTTGATATGATCAGGGGGCATTGTCCTTGGGGGATAGCTTTCATAATACCAGAAGGCATTATGTAGGCTTTTTGGTGGGGGAGTCATAAACAGTCTCAACTATGTGTGAGCCAATATGAACAATAATTCCAGCATAGCAAGATAAGACTGTAAGTGCATAGGGGAAAAAAAAACTTATGGGTAACCAACTTCTTTCTGATTGGATTTAAGGCCTAATTCATATGTGAAGATATATGAAAATTACCAAAAAAATCACCAGAATGAATGATTGGGAGCCTAAAGTTCTTATGGGAATCTATTATTTTTATTATCATATTAATATTATCATTATTATAATAATGATAATAATTATTATTATTTATGCCAGTGGGGCATAGTATCAAACTGTCTTCTAAGTATGTGACTCTTTATTATCAGATTAATGCAACTCTCTCTCTCATCATAGAGGTTTCTTTGTGAAGTGCCCAGTAGTGAATGCAGAAATTAGTAACTGGTCAAAATCCAAAGGACAAGTGTCAGTGAAGCAGTCTAACGTAAATGAGACGTCAGTATTAATCCCTCCTACCAAATCTTATGGGCCACCATGGAAGGTTGTTTGATTGTCTCCTGGCCATGGCAAGACTACCGCATACTCAGGACCTTTTAGTGGTTGCCTGTCTAAGACCTGTACAAAATCAAGCTAGTAAATATTCTACCATGGAGATGGGGGGAGTCTTACCTCTCCCCAATCTCTGACTGGTGATCTTTAGCCAATTTGTGGCTTCTGGAGAAGGGAAAGTCAGTTTTAAGAGTGTGTACCCTGGAGATGTTACATGCTCAAGTGGAGGCCCCCTTACTCATGTCTATTTGGACAGCAAAAAAAGAGTTCCCCAAAATTCTACCATAAATCATAAAATAACTAGAATTAAACCTAACAAAGGAGGTGAACTACCTCTATGATGAAAACTTTAAACCTCTGAAGAAAGCAATAAAAACACTAGAAAATTGAAAGATATTGTACTCTCATAGACTGGTAGAATAATTATTATGGAAATGATCACTTACAGAATCAAAGCCCCTATCTCATTCTTCACAAACTATACATACATTCCCAATGGAACAATGGAAGATCCCAGACAACCAAAACAATCTTAATGGATGACTATTCCAGAATTCAATTTATATTAGAAAGCCATACTAATCAAGACAATATGGTACTGGCACAAACACAGATGTGTACACCAAGAGATCAAAATTTAACCCCCAAATGTGAGTACACATAATTATAATAATTATAATACTTGACAAAGATGCTAAAAACATACTCTGCAGAAGAGGCAGCACCTTCAGCAGATCTCTTAGGAGAACTGGATATCCACCTGCAGAAGACTGAAATTAGACCCATCTATTACCTTGTATATAAACTAACTCCAAGCAGATCAAAGACCTACTGTGAAATTGGAAACACTGAAACTGCTAGAAGAAAAGATAAGCAATGTCTTACATGATATAAGATATAAGATAGTATAAGATAGGACTTTCTGAACAGGACTCCCATTTGTTTAAGAATTAAAGCCCCAAATTGACAAATCAGACTTTATAAAACTAAAAAGCTTTTACCCAGCTGTACAATGATGAACAGAGCAAACATGAAGTCCACAGAGTGGGAGGCAATCTTTGCCAGCTATACATCTANTACTAAGTGATTTACCTCTCTCTCCCTCTCTTCCTTGCTTCTGCCCACAATTTATCACTCTGAATGCTACAACATGGCTTAAAAATCAGTCCATACCTCTCGAATGTCAGACTGCAGTTTTTCTTGGCAAATTACAGCTGAAAGGTCCCTTGGGTTAACTAGAGCATACAAAAAGCAGACACTCTACAAGGGCTTGTTTCTGTTGACATTAAAATAGTGGGTCACACTATATCTAGAAAGTTCACGTGGAAATGGCAGTCTGATATATTTCTTCAGAGAGCAAAACAATTACAGATAAGCAATTTTCTTCCCCCACAAGACCAGTAAAGTGCTTTTCTTCTGTCACCTTTCAATATTTTATAGTGTGGTGAGTAACTACACCTTTTCTATCCAATTAGGAGAGCCATCAACAAGCCAAAGAGTAAATAGCTAACCAGTCAAGAAAAAAAAAAAATAACAGTGGGAATACAACCACATACCACTCATTTTAAAACTGACCATATGTACAAGTATCAAGAAATAGCCTTTCAACAAATGTGGATGGAATCACATTGAAATAATTACTTCCTTTGTGCCTTGTCTTTATTTACTGGAAATCATTTTGACATATTTGAACAGAGAAATATTTTTATGAAAATAATAGACTGTAGTTCCTGAAATCACAGAACTGTAAGATCTGAAATTTATTGTTTACTTCTTTTGAAATTGATCGGTTCTTATGATAGAAAATTTTGTAACACAAACATAAAAATAATTAGTGTGATATCTCACAATATAAAGGAGATATATGCATGAGGATTTAGTTTCTAGAGGCACTTGGAAAATGCAGTGCGGCAGCTCACTATCATGGGGAAGTTACCAAGCTGAGACTTCTCTCAGGATCTAGAAGCTTGGTCCTGCACTAATTCAGGAAGGAAGCCAAGCTGCACAGAATGTGCTTTTCAAAATGTTTTTATTCTCTACTGCTCGGCTTATCCTGGATATTTTCTTCCTTCTGGAATTACACTCATATCTACCTACCAGTGCTACGGGAAACTCCAGAATCTCTCACAGGTTCTGTGTATAATTTATAAATTTTCTTGGTTCGAAATACTTAATAATGAGGTCAAAAGTCATATTAACCAATATAAACTTTTTAGGTTGGGGGTTCTTTGATATGTATACAGCGCCTTCATATGCTAGCCTTGAGTCCCCTAGTCTCATATTTGAGAGTTTATGTAAAAGAATATGAAAGAACTCTTTACAGGTGATGATGATGAAATTATGCATAAACTTAAATTTTAAAAAACTGAATTCAGAAAATAATTCTTCCATTAATGAAAAGTTCAAAATAAGGAAAAAGTCTAAAATATGACCCACGGTCTCCTACTAAAGTTAACTAGATGCCCTTGTTATACATTTGAATAATAATATATGCTTTAAATATTAAGCAAATTAAGAGTGTTTAATCTGTAAATGATGAATGATTCTGTGAAAACTACTCAAATAATAAGAAAATACATTGTAGAAAAATATTTCAAAGTTAATAATTCAAGGTTGATAAATACCTCTGATTCTTTTTCTTACGAGTCCTTCAGAGTCAGCAATTATCCAGAAAGTGAACAATTTCTGGAGGTCCAAACATTGAGCATGTGTCACTGTGATAGAGATAGTATATCCATTCCTTTGTTATCATTTTCTTCATGGAACAGACCAGCAAATGTCTTACTACACACAAAATCATTAATTTTGTTCTGTTCCTTATTACTCTACTATATTCATAATTATAGAACATTCTAATGATTTACTTTTATAATTTGTATGTACATGCATGTGTGTGAATTCTGGGTGTGTGCAGAATCCAAAAGAAGGCTATTGGATGGCAGCCACGACCTACCTGATGTGGGTGCTGGAAGCCAAAGTCAGTGCCCTAGAGGAGTAACTACTACTTTTAATGGCTGAACTCTCTCTAGGCCTAAAGAATATCTTGAATATTTTATTTACTGATTAAAAACATGTAGTGACTAGACCAGTGCTTAGTATATTGAGGATACACAATCAATAACTGCCAAATAAATGAATAAATTAATAGAATTATTAAATAAGTATTTATTTATGTGTAAACTATGCAATTTGTCCTCAAAATGTTGTTTGTTGTATTCAATGAATTAGAAACTATGATATACTATTGACGGCAATTTTGAAGCAAGATACCTCCAGGGTTCCTGCAGCCTTCTTATTGCTTATTCCCCATAAGCTTAGTTGCCAGCATCACTATCAGAAGGATAAATGATAAAATGCCCTTAACCTTAAAGCTGCCTGAGTCTGACTCAACATTATCCAATTTTCTTCCAGATTTATGCCCCTGACTCACTCTTCTTAGAGCATTTACTTCTGAACACTAGTTACTATAAATTCCTTATCTGCCTCTCAAGATAAAAAATTTGTCCCAGGCTCTTTGCTTGTTTACAGCCCAATAGCTTTCTGGAAGAGCCGGATGCTGTCTCTTCAAATGTAACCATTTGATAGGGAAAAAGGCTGACTTCCATGAGCTCCAATCAGCAGTATCTTAATCACATTGTCTCATCCCTTGAAAGTCCTCCAGTATTTTCCTACTACCTTGCTTCAAGGCTTAAAACTCACCTGCCTTTTTCTTATGACTCGGAGATCCCTCTCTCCTTCTGCAATAGTTTTGACTCCCACTGCAATTGTATAGACTTCTTCCTGCCTGTTTAATTCTGTCCAGTGTCCTTTTCTTTTGGATATAATGTTGAAATGAATTGTGGGTTTTGATTAAGCTGTTCAGATTCCATTCTCTTGAGAGAAAAAGACTATTAACTCAAACAAAAAGAGACAAAGAATTTTAACCAAAGGTGATTTAGCCTCACAGAAAATAGAACTGGAACAAAACTGAGAATCATAGGAGCCATAAAGACTAACAAAAGCAGGAAGCTACATAGATTGCCTTTTGATTGCATAGACTTTTAAATTAAAATGTGTTTATACTGTTATTACTATGACCCATGTAAACAAATATCTTTTGGTTTTCATTCTGCAAGGCTGTTTTCCCCCTCTGTTGTTTCTTTGTTGACTCAATTCTGGTCACCAGTGAGTTTACCAGTGCCACTGAATTTGCTGTATCTTTTTACCTTCTCCTTTTTGCCTGATTCACCTCATGGGTTTGTTAGTTCAACTTGTGAAAGAAAAGAGACATTATGGGGCTAGAGAGTTGGCTCAGTGGTTAAGAGCACTGGACTGCTCTTCCAGAGGTCTGGAGTTCAATTCCCATCAACCACATAGTAGCTTACAGCTATCTGTAATAAAATCTGATGCCTCCTTCTGGTACTCATATACATAAAATAATAAATAATTCTTTTTAATTTTTTTCTTTGTTTATTCTATTTCTTACTGGGTATGATGCCACCATACTTTTTTAACCAACACATGGACTGAGTTCCCTTAGATCAACATCCTATCTCCTCCCCCAAATTAAGTTACATACTGAGAGTCAAGACTCATGAAAATGAAGGTTATTTATCCCTGAGGCAGATAGAAGAGGGACACTGTGAAAATATATCAGAGTCCACTTTCATCCTGGATTTCTAGCAATATGCACCTTTCTTTTTGTGTCTTCAATGTCAAAGATATCCCTTAAGGTGCCCTTGCTATGACTTCTAGATGTTAGGTGATGAGGCAAAATTATCAAAGCCTTCATTTAAAGAAATGTTCTATGACCTCAGTCATCATGGAAAGGCAAGTTAAAAACAAGTTTGAGATTCCACCTTACAGCTATCAGAATATCTGAGACCAAAAACTCATGCAGTAAAGGTATGAATCTATAAGTGGCCATTTCCTATAGCCAGGCAGGAATCCCAGTGGAAGGATAAGAACAGCGACCTACCCATAAAATCTTCAATCTAACTGTGTCCTGTCTACAAGAAATACATGGACAAAGATAGAGCAGAGAGTAAGGGAGTGGCCAACCAATGACTATGCCCACTTGAGACCCATCTCATGGGCAAAACTAATTTCTGACACTGTTAGTGATACTCTGCTATGCTTGCAGACAGAGTCTACATAACTGTCCTAAGAGGCTCCACCCAACAGCCAATGGAATGAGATGCAGAGACCCACAGTCAAATGTTAGAAGGAGCTCAAAGCATCTTATGGAAGAGTTGTGAGAAGGAATAAGGAACCCAAAGATGACAGGAACTACCCAGGAAGACCAATTGAGTTAACTAAACTGAAGTCTTGTGGGCTCCCAGAGACTGCGTCACTGACCAAAGGGCAAGCAAGGGCTAGACCTAGGCCCCCTGTACATATGTAGCAGAAGAGCAGCTTGGTTCCCAACAACACAAGCAGGGGTTGCTCCTGAAACTTTTGCCAGCCTGCCTGACTGCCTGTGGATACCGTTTCCCTAAATAGACTGCCTTGTCTTGTCTCAATGGGAGAGAAAGTGCTTAGTCCTGAAGCACTCTGGTTGGGGTGTAATAACTAGAGAGAGGCGCTCCCTTCTCAAAGGAGAAGGATACAAAGGGATGGGGGGAGGTTCTCTGGAAGGAGGTACTAGGAGGAAAGGATTTGGGGTATGAAATGAATAAATTTTTAAAAATTAATAAAGAAAGAAAATATGATACTCCATGAAATATTCTTGCCAGCAGACCCCTGGATATATAGGATCTTTGCTCTATTACACTAACATACCCTTTCCCCAGAGTAATTTCTTTCATTTCAGAAATCAGTGGATTTAATGTTAAATGTAACAACCACTGTACTTAAATAGAGAAAAAGGAAACAGGAACCTCTCAATTTCTGATAATAGGTATACAGGCTGTAGATGGGGAATGTAATAGAATACTCTGTGTTAAGACACCCCAGGAGGATTTTCACAAGGTAAACCAAGATTCACCATTTTCCTTTTAATATCAGGAAAAGCCACTGGGAGATTTGAAATAGAAGATAATATCATTTGTAATTTGTATGTTTGATTTTTTTTAAAAAATAACTACAGCTAATCTTTATAAAAGGAAAAGGAAACAGACTATTAGAAAATGTGAATAGAGCACAAATATTAAGGAAGAGGCTACTTGTAAAGATTAGATGGCAAATTGCGGCATTTATCTATGGTTATCATAGTTGAATGTAAAGGAAAAATTCCAGAAACAAATCTTGAATTGCTGCAAATATGGCCAGTGAGAATTGCTAATGTTGCAGAAAGAAGGATGAGCAGAAGCATTGATTGCTCTCAGATACAAAGGATGAAAAAGATGCATGGATGCTCTCAGTCTTGGCTGAAGGGAGGAGAAAGTAGATCAGTGTTGCTTATCACAGTACAAAAAATGGGCTGCTAGACAGGCTGGGAGAGCAATGTGACTGGGATGTCAGCATTAAGATATTCAAATCTACAGAACTCAGGGAATTACTAACCAACACAAGCAAAAATGAAAACAACTTTAAATGTTGGACTAATGGCATTGGAGAAATGATTTTGAAGTTCCCTCAAGTAACCCCTACTACCCAAGGGGAGGTAAATGTTTAACTTCAGATGGTTTTCAAATACATTAAGAATGTGGGAAACCATGATACTACAAAGATATTATGGGTCGTGACCTCTTCTCCTCTTTCACAAACTATCTAAGTCTTTAAGCTCTACTTCCTGAACCTTGTAAATTTTAATCTTCACGATACAAGGATGGAGTTGTCATTGTCAAGAAGACTATTGGAGACTTGAAGTTTTCATATTATATATCAAATAGATGGTTACAGAGGTTAATCCACATATTTACCTCTAGTTCTAGGGTATCAAACTATTTGCTGAGATATGTTTCCTGACAATTCAAATCAGAGTAACTTCCCCATCAACTTCAATGTGTAAAGTGAGCTCCGGGAACCTGCATTTTGTGGCTTATCATTGCCTGGCTCTTCTGTTTACTTCAGCAGTACTGTAGGTCTGTGTATCCCCTTCAGGGTATGGCATATTAAAATCAGGCTCCATAGTTTGTTAATTTTCCTTTTGCTCATATGTTCAATATAGTTTAGTTTCCAACAGTAAATTTCCTCTCAGTATGTTACCCTGCAAGTAACCTAGTCAAATAGAGTAGCAAAGAGGGACCTTCTTTGGGTTGACATTACTGAAAGGTTTACTGTCTTGCCAAACCCTGAAACTGGCTTTGCATCTTTTGATGCTTGTTCTGAGGATAGACATGCCATTCTATTTTCACCAGTACTGACATATGAGTCTGCCATTTACTATCCCATGCAAGAGGATGGCAAAGTTGAAGCTGTGATCAGCTTGAAGACTCTTTTTATTCCTCTGGTTCTCCTTCACCAGTTCAGAGATACATCTTCTAGTTTGATACTTTACCCAGAAATCATGATTCCTTTTTAATTTCACCACTTATACAGAAAAGTTCCTTTATTTTCTTGATTATAATTCCATAAACCTTTCAGTACCAAAACCTATTTACATAGCATCTACATGGTATTGAGCANATGTTTCAAGTGAAGAATACTCTTTTTAATCTAGCAACGTGGCTCCTCTGGTAAGGTATCACATTCAAACACCTTTATCTGTGTGATCTGACTGGAATGCAGGCATGATACACACCTTTAATCACTCTGGGTTGAATACAGACACACCCTTGGTCCACATCTTTAAGGTAAAATTAGTTTGTAGAAGGAAGCAGCCATGCTTTTATTTGCCTGATATGACTATCATCTCTGAGGCTTACTTCCTCTGTCTGCTAACCTAGGCCTAGTCCTGGTAGCTTCTAGACATCATACAATCTGTTCTAGGCCTAGAATGTTTTAGCTCTGAGACTAACTGCTGAATAAGGTCACCCTTTCTAGTTCTTTCTGAAATCTGGCTGCATGGTTCAACTCAACTGCTTTGGTTCAAACTCTTCTACAAGCTGACTGATTCAATCTTGCTTGACACCCTCTCCTGAACTCTAACAATCTATTCTCATCTTCTGGCTCTTTCTTACTCTCTGGTTCATTCTATCTTAACTTGGGTCTAGCTTTTTCTCTCTTCAACCTGTATCTGTAAAACTGTCCTGGTAAATTTGTCTGTTATGTTTCTTCTCTTTTTCTCTATGTTGTTCTCCTTTAAGTAGCTTCTCTTTCCTCTCTAATCTCATCAGATCTGAGCATATCTGATTCTGTCAAGCCTGTCTCTGATTCATTAGTTAGTCTGCCATTCAATTGGGCTATCACTTTCAGACATGGATGCTTCCTTCTACAAACTGATTTTACCATCATCATTTGGGATTAAAGGTATGTACTAAGAGCATATCAGTTTTCTAACCAGAGGGATTAAAGGTGTGTGCTAAGACTGAACCAAATCATAACTAGAAACAGCTCTTTTCAGTAAATAACAAATTCTCAGGGTTCACAGTGTGATCAAATATTATGCAAAAACATGTTTGAAAATGACATCTAGTTTAGGAGCAGACAAAGTGACAAATCAGAGAAATATTTGGAAGAATCTGTCAGAGAAAAGACATGCTCAACTCTCCATAGAACAGCACAGGAAAGAGGGGACATTTAAGAGCATAACAAGGAAAAAGAGGCAGTCAATTGGGGTTAGTTTATTCAGTTCAATGCAGGTCAGCATTTGAAGCCAGAGACTACAAAGGATCCAGAAGATTAGAATACATTGCCAGAGTTAGTTTGAGGTCAAGCAGAGGAATTAAGTGAGAAGCTGAGAGAAGTTAGATTGAATAAGTCAGCATAAAGAAGAGGTTGAGTGAGAACAGCTGAGTTGAACCAGCCATCCAGAGTTCATAAAGAACTAAAAAGGGTGAGTTTATTCAGCAGTAAGTCTCAGAGGTTGAAACATTCTATACCTATAACAGATTGAATGATAGCTAGAAGCTTCTAGGACTAGGCAGAGGGATAGTTAGAATAGATGAAAAAATGTTCTGGCTCAGCCCAAGCAATGTATTCTCAAAGCTTTCATAATATACTTTTTCTTCCCTTCTTCTGAGGAAATAAAAGTTACTTTTACATCAAGTCTAATCAATCAATCTTTTATATTGTTGTTTTCATTATTTCACCTTTCCTTTTGAATTTAATTAAAGGTTCTTCTTATCATCATCATTGTATTATTTTAAAAACATTATTATTTTATCACTATATTGGTCTTTAATTATTATTATACTATTTTACCAAGAATGTTTGCCTAGTGTTTTGCATTGTGCCTCAAACAATGGGTTTGAAATAATTTCATATTTTCCTATATTTTGAAAATTTTCTTGGAAAACATCTGTTAAGCACTATGTATCTGAAGATGTTTTAAATTGGCCCTCTATCAAGAAAAATATTTATAATGACTACAAATTCTAAAATTGACTTCACTGTTTTTCAAGATGTGAAAGATTTCAAAGGTAGTGTTATTTGTTTTCAGTCTTTTGATAAAAAAAAAATGGCTTTCAATATATTTCTCATTCCCTTGTAATCATGTCTATTTTCTTTCTAGCTGCTGTTAAGATTTCTATTCTGTCTTTGTTGCTCTATAAGTTGATGACACATCACCTGAGTACAAGGTTCTTTTTATGTCTTTACAGCCTGTGTTGTAGGGCTGGCTATGACACCTCATGAATCCCTGTAACTCCAGTTCCTGAGATTCTTGACAAACTCTTCTGGCCTCTGCAGGCATTAGACATGCATGTGGTACACATACATGCAAATACACACAAGGCACATTAAGTAAGTAAATACATGTCTATAGTATATGTTTTAAACTTATAAACTTTAAAATATTGGCAAATTATGTCTTAATTCTCTTTATTCGGTGTCTGAGGGTGATTGAGATATAATAATACCCTGTTTTCTTGTATCTCAGTCATATTTGATGTTCCTTTATATGCTTTGTGACTTAATGTTTAAGTAAAGTTGTGTTTTTTAAATTTGTTATAAAGTTTAGGACATACATTAAGGATACTTTTGCTTCTAAAAGAATTTACTTTTGCCTTTTCTTAAGTTCATATAATTTATATCAACATAGAAGTTTTCAGGCTTACGTGCCAATTCATGTTTAGCTTACATAATTCCTGGACTCTCATGGATTTATTTTTTCTGTCATATGGCTAAAGTATTCACTTTTCTTCATGAAAGAGGGACATAACCTATTTTAGCAATTTTTGAAGTGCATTAAAATTTATCTGCCTCTGAAACTCCTTTCATGGATGTTTTGTTTTCTATTCTAAGAAGAAATGAAGTATCCACACTTTGGTCTTCGTTCTTCTTGATTTTCTTGTATTTTGCAAATTGTATCTTGGGTATTCTAAGTTTCTGGGCTAATATCCACTTATCTTTGAGTGCATATCAAGTGGGCTACCTCACTAAGGATGATATCCTTCAAATACATCCATTTGCCCAAGAACTTCATAAATTCATTGTTTTTTTTTCAATTTTTATTAGATATTTTTTTAATTTACATTTCAAACGCTATCCCAAAAGTCCCCTCCCTCCTCCCCCGCTCTGCTCCCCTGCCCACCCACTCCCACTTCTTGGCCCTGGCATTCCCCTGTATTGGGGCATATAAAGATTGCAATACCAAGGGGTCTCTCCTCCCAATGATGGCTGACTAGGCCATTTTCTGCTACATATAGAGCTAGAGACACGAGTTCTGGGGGTTCCATTGTGTAAATGTACCACATTTTCTGTATCCATTCCTCTGTTGAGGGGCATCTGGGTTCTTTCTAGCTTCTGGCTATTATAAATAAGGCTGCTATGAACATAGTGGAGCATGTGTTCTTATTACCAGTTGGAACATCTTCTGGGAGATTGGAGCTAAGACGAAAGGATGGACCATCCAGAGATTACCCCACCCGGGGATCCATCCCAAAATCAGCCACCAAACTCAGACACTATTGCATATGCCAGCAATATTTTGTTGAAAGGACCCTGATATAACTATCTCAAATGAGGCTATGCCAGTGCCTGGCAAATACAGAAGGGGATTCTCATAGTCATCTATAGGATGGAACACAGAGCCCCCAATGGAGGAGCTAGAGAAATTACCCAAGGAGCTGAAGGGGTCTACAACCCTTTAGGTAGAACATCAATATGAACTAACCAGTACCCCCAGAGCTTGTGTCTCTATATACATATGTAGCAGAAGATGGTCTAGTTGGTCTTCATTGAGAAGAGAGGCCCCTTAGTCTTACAAACTTTATATGCCCCAGTACAGGGGAATGCCAGGGCCAAGAATTGGGAGTGGGCAGGTAGGGGAGCAGGGCGGAGGGAGGATATAGGTATCTTTCGGGACAGCATTTGAAATGTAAATAAAGAAAATATCTGAAAAAACTTATCTGACATAAATTTATATAAATTATTGTATTTATGCCTTCCAAGGCTCCTTTGGAAGTCAAGAAGACCTATTTTGTGACTTACTACATTTGACAAATATTGTACCTTAAGAAGATGTCTTAAATAATCATATGTAACAATAAATTATTTTAATTAATGATATAAATTAAAATGTTGCTTGTGTATACTGACAAACACTGGGATGTACTCACCATTGAATTTGATGAAATTAAATGTATTCATATAGACTTGTTCATCAGACAGTCTGAAAGCTTATGCTTCTCAGATTATTGGTATTGTTATATACTCTGGGATACTCAACACAAACCAAGAGCCAATGAGATACCTATTCAGAAAACTAAGCTGCTAGAAAACCATGACAAACTGTGAAGACAGGATAAGATGAGCAGTGATGACTTAACTACTGACTACATCTGCAAAAATAAAATGTTTTATGACTGAGATGTGTATTTGTACCTGAGAAATATAAATAGCAAAAAGGACAAATAACAATTGTTAACTCAAATTTTAAAAGAAGTTGAATGCACCACAATAATAAAATCTGTTCAGCTTGTGAGTAGTTAGTTATGGATCACTTTACACAGTGTCAGATCCAAGATAGAAATGACACATGAGGTTGCTTTTGTTGATTGTTGAAGCATCAGTGCCTTGAACTATGTCTGCTACTAATAGCGATTTTTTAAAAAAAAAATGGTTGTATTAATGAATAAATGAACACATTTACATCTTAAAAATAAGAAGTACAGCAAAGGCTTCATTTTTGTTATGCGATGTCTGCTTAAACTGCTATATTAGTGAAGATAGCTCCCCAGAGGCCCATATTTTAGGGTAGATACAGAACCCTTCTTATTTTACAGCTCAATATTTTTCAAAATAATCAATAGACTCAAGAACAACTATCCCAAACTGATAAGTATGGAATTGTGAATGTGATAGAAAAGTAAAAATATATTTTTTCATAAGAAAATCTCCTACTATGCATGACTTCATACCAATTTGATATTCTAACATTTTCATAAATTTATAGAGAGATTTAGCACATTTCACTTGATCTAGTAATGATTGATTTAAAGATGGCGACTATTAAAACAATTCTGCCTTCATGACATTCCTTTCTCCATACTTGAATTAAAGCTTAGCCTAAGCTCTCTCTAGTCCTACCCTTCAAGGCTATCTTCTTTCTCATGGACAATTACCAATCCCAGAAAAATTCTCAACCCAGAGCATCTGCCCATACTAAAGTTCCTATAGCTAAATGCCCTCTCATAGGGAAACCATCTCAACCTCACAAACCTATATGCATCTTCACACAGTATTGCTTTCTGATTGCTTTACACCAGCCTTTCCAAATCTAATACTTCTCCATGTTGCAGTCATCCATAAGGTGACCTGATGCCTCTAGTTTGTCATTTGGTATTTTTCTCTTCCCTCCTTTGTTGAAGAATTGAACTTTACCTTTTATTTCATCAATAAAGTAGAGGTCTGAGAAAGGAGGAAGGTGGAACAAGATAAAAGTAATGGTATGCATGTATTATGAAAGAAAGCAGGAGACTAGGAGAAGAGGTGGACCAGTAAAAGTGAAAGACAGTATGATCAAGAGAAGTAGGAGGATGATTGTAGGAGAGTGAAAAAACGTGTATGTGCATGCATGTGTGTGTGTGTCAATAAAAATGACAGTGAGACATTTATCTTTATGCTAATGAAATATATTAAAAATAAAATAATAAAATATAATTGCGAATAGCACATCTCAGAGCTTGATGTAGAACAACAGAGCATGACTATTCCAGCCAATTCCACATAGGAATTTTGTTCATAGCTTAGAAATCTTTTTAATGTCTTCACCAATACCAAATTTAAAAGAAATAATTGCCTTATAAATTTAGTTTATGCACCTGACATATTTAAAACACATGAAAGGTTTAATGTGGGCCTTGATTACAGTAAAATTTTGAAAGAGATTGTTTCCCTTTGTAGGAGTATAAAATGTAGTTGGGCATAAGGTCAGATTAAAATTTTTATGAGCATTCATAGGACCTTTACTAATTGATCTTGTCCTACATTTTATCCATTATGCTAATGATACATCTGCCACCCTTCATTTACCTAATATGATTATGAATTCTTTATATTTCAGCCCTTGGAGTTATTATTTGAAAATAGTATGCAGAGACCAATAAAATATAAACCATTGAACGTGCTTGACTCATAATGACTTAGAAAATTTCTAAAGCTAAAGATATTAAAAATGTAAAGCCATCTGTCCTGAGTAGGACAGACATTAACTCGATCATGAATGGTAGAACTGGCCATGTGTAGCAGATTTTGTGTCATTTATAATACAGATCCATACAATGGTAGAATAAAATTTTGTTTTATGTTTCCTAGAGTGAAAAGTACAGGCACAGGCATTTACATCAGCAATAGTTTTTCACAGGAAATGGAAAACAATGTAAAGTCACCTATACTGCCATTAAACATTAGATGCTAGGTATAGTGGCACACATGTGGAATCTACATTTGGGGGGTGGATGAAGAAAGGCCTATCATTAAGGGTCACCTTTGGGTTAATGGTAAGCTAGAGGGAAATGGATTTAAGGATATCCTAACTCCAAATATAAAGTGACATGACAAAGAAGAGTTTGAAACTAGTGTGTTGATTATTTTATCACTGGAGATGTATGAAGAGTATTGGTAGAAGTCACAGTAGAATTTTATAATTTCAGTTTTTATGGTTAAATGAAAATGGTTTGTTTAAAAGTCCAAAGCATTCCCACTTAGCTTAATGATGATGAAAAATTCAATAACAAACACAATTTATGGTCTATAAAGACCTATAGATAGGTAAAGATAGAATCAAATAAAACTGAAAACAGAATATGTCGATTGTTATTTGGAAGCAGAGACCTTAGAAAAATGTTCCATTTTATTATTAAAAGACTCTAAACATGTGTTAAAGAAAGGAAACTTTGGGGCATATACCCAAAAGATGCTTCAACATATCACAAGGACACACGCTCCAAAAGTTCATAGTGGCCTTATTTGTAATAGCCAGAAGCTGAAAAGAACCCAGATGTCCTTCAACAGAGGAATGGATACAGAAAATGTGGTACATTTACACAATGGAGTACTCTCCAGCTATTAAAAACAGTAACTTCATGAAATTCCCAGGCAAAGGGATGGAACTAGAAAATATCATCCTGAGTGAGGTAACCCAATACAGAAGAACACACATGGCCTACACTCACTGATAAGTGGATATAAGTCCGAAAGCTCCAAATACAATTCACAGACCACATGAAGCTCAAGAAGAAGAAGGACTGAAGTGTGGATGCTTCAGTCCTTCTTAGAAGGGGGACAAAATACTCACAGGAGGAAATACAGAGAAAAAGTGTGGAACAGAGACTGTAGGAAAGGTCATCCAGAAACTTTCCCACCTGGGGTCATCAAACCCAGGCACTATTGCAGATTCCAAGAAGTTCTTGCTGACAGGAGCCTGATATAGCTATCTCTTGTGAGGCACTGCCATATCTGACAAATACAGAGGCAGATGCTTGCAGCCAACCATTGGACTGATGACAGGGTCCCCAATGGAGGACTTAGAGAAAGGACTGAGTGGTTTGCAACCCCATCAGAAGAGCAACACTATCAACCAACCAGACCACTCAGAACTCCCAAGGACTAAACCACTAACTACCCATGGAGGGACCCATGGCTCCAGCCACATATGTAGCAGAGGATGGCCTTGTCAGGCATCAATGGGAGGAGAGACCTTTGGTCCTGTGAAGGCTCCAAGCCAGTGTAAGGGAATGCAAGAGCAAGAAAGCAGGAGAGGGTGGGTGTAGGAACACCCTCATAGAAGCAGGGGCAGGGGAGATGGGATAGGAAAGGGAGTCACATTTGAAATGTAAATAATAAAAAATTATCCAATTGGGTGAAAGGAAGAGAGAGAGAGAGAGAGAGAGAGAGAGAGAGATTGATTCCCAATTTTGTGTAATTATAAATTTATTTCTTCTCTTTACTATACAGCTTGAATCTATTAAAAACTAAAGCAACTGAGTAAAATAGATTGACACAAAGAATTGAAAATGCAAATATCATTCATTCTCTCTTTGAATAACGTTCCAATTGAAGCTGCACTCATAACAAAGATATATAATATACCGCTCTGGATAATCATAGCCAATTAAGGCTTAGGCTATGAAGGTATACAGCATCCTTGAGGTTCTAATGCATCCTCAAATGTGGAGGAGGTCCTGAAAATCAACCCCTTCTTGTCAACATGTTTTCTACTCTCCTCTCCTGCCAACTGAACTTGGTTTTGTTGACATCTGGAATCAATCTTCTATCTTGACTGCATAAAAATGTTATGGCCACCAACTCAGATAACTTCTGAAGTGCTGAAAACTTCTATTCCTCTTCCACAGCAGTCTTGGCTGTAGGAATCTTGGCTGTTAGGAAGAGATTTTCTTATCTATCTTCATTATGTAATAATAATAATAATAATAATAATAATAATAATAATAATAATGCCACTTGTAGTATTTTCAGTTTTTGTTGATGTTTCTGCTATGATCTCTCTGTAGATTTTTTGGAGTCAAAGTCATATTTACTCAGAAAAGTCTAAGAAATAAAACATTTGAATGATTATTTAAAACAGAGGTGTTCATATTTCTATAGTATCATCACTTCAAAATAAGAAATGTTAATGAAAAACCATATAAACATAAATAAATCCCACAAGGCATTGACCCAACCCACAGAGAGATTTCCATAGTAGTTTTGAATTTATTTTTCCTAATAGTTTTTTATTTAAAACTTCAATCTGTGTAATTTTAAATGGTCATTTAAAATATAAGTCTATCTTATAGCTTTCTCAGTGAAATCACTTATTGGTTGTTTTATTTATTTATTTACTACAGGCCTGTTGTGAATCTGTTACTGACCAAGATCATTGTGGATGCTATCGACCCCAAAAGAAAAGCATGGCTCTCATAGCTTACACTTTAGAGTTCATGGAGAAGAAAGCCCCACAGTCAGTTATAACATGATGTTATGCATGGGGTTCCACTTGGATGCTGTAACTCTGAGCCTGCGACAAGCCAAGAGGTCAGGGGAACTTTCCTGTAACAAGTGTTATATGCTGGTCAAGCATCAGCACAGGTTTAGCAGGACAAGATCAAGGGAACTCTATTCCCAGACGAAAAGCAGAATGTATGTGCAGTAAATGTGCCTGTGCCGCAGGGTGTTAACAAACAATGCTTGCAAAGTAGGCAGTTAGCAATATGTGGATTTACTTTGTTTCATTTTAAAAGATGACAAAGTATTACTAAAGAAAGTCCATCATATCACCCACATGAACTCTCTATAACTCCTGCTTTAGGGAATACGACGTCATCTTCTAGCCTTTGCTGGCACACATATGCATGTACTAACAATCATAAACAAACACACATAAAGAAAAATAAAAATAAAAGATGACAAGTTCACTTTCACATCACCATAACTATGGCAGACAGTCTCAAAAATTCTTCAAAGCACTTCCTTGAGGAAGATACACATATCAGCCACCCAAAGTAACTTTCTCCCTTTTTGCTTAACAGTCTCTGGTGAGAGTAAAATTCCCTTTATTTCAAACATTATACTTAGCAGATATCAAACTCATACTCTGGTCAAACAGTGAGAAGTTGACTTGCCAATATTTAACAATGTGTTTAAAGGTCAACATACTATTTCTAGTTGCAAGTTTATATGCACTTTGCAATCCAATACTTCGTGCATTTTAACATCCAAGAATGAAATCATTATGCTTAAAATAAAGTATATTTTTACAAAGCAATTTTGAAATGAGAATAAAATCAAGTTCTTCTCATATAGAATTTTAAACCACTAAGACTGATGGATTAGTAAAACTAGGAAGAGGGATCTAGAGCTTTTTCTCCAATGTGCCTTGCTACAGAGAAGAGTTGTTCAATTAAGATCATGCTGTGGCATTTCTAGGTCCCAGAAATCTGAAAAATAATTTTCTCCAATTAAAGTTGTCCAGCTATATAAATGTTTAAAGCAGCCCAAGCAGAGCAGCTCAACAAGCAAGGACCTCAAACTGGTCAGTGTGTTCAGCTTCCACCAGCTCAGGGAAGAGACTGAAAGAGGACAGAGTTAGCCAGAGCCGGCTGACTCCATGACAGGCTGCAAACTGGCAGTTTGAATTAGGCCTACCTAAGTTTCTGTTTCCCAGAGCTGTAAAAGTCTGAAACTAGTCAATTCCAGGAAAAACCACCCTTAACAGTCTGCCAATCAGGAAGGTGCCCCACCACCTCCCCTGAGTTGACCTCATCCATGGCCATTCAGGAGCTGTAAAAGGTGGTCCACCAGCCAGCTTGAGCCAAGTATAATCAGCAAAAGTTCCCCAAATCCTCCAGAGCCTTAGCCAATCACAAAGACTTTAAATTGACCCTGGAACTTCTATGCCCTTGTATTCCATCTGGAAGTATGGTAGACCCCTGAATGCAGGTTCTCTGCAGAATAAAAATTCTTTGCTGTTGCATACTATTTGAGTCTTGGGTATCATTCTCTGCAAATCATGGGCCTTTACTACTGGGGTTTAACCTAGCCAACAACTATGTTGATATTTTTCAATGGAACAAAATAAATATGAAGTCTTTCTAATTTTGAACATATAATCCAGTTACTAAATATATAAAGAACATAAAAAGAATCAAATAAAAGACAATCCACATGAACAGTAGTATGTAATGTGTATTAACTTATGTTTAGGAGGCAAATTTTTGAAGCATAAAATTTAACAAAACTTATTCAAAAAGAAATCAATAACCTTAATGATTATTATATTAATACTTATATATATATATATATACACATGTATATGTATATATGAGAGATAAATACAAAAAATTAAACTTAATTTGTAATGTAAAAATCTTCCTATATTCCTATAAGAAACTTTTCACACTGACAGGTTTATGCAAAAAAAAATTTTTACTCTAACATTGTTTATTATAAACACTGATTAAGTAAATATGTCACATATTTTTTATAAAGATAGACCAATAGGAACTGGCAAGGTGAATCAGTGTACAAATGTACTTGTCAGACTTTATTACATGAATCAAGTTCAGCACACACTAAATTGATTAATTAATTAATCAATTAATGTTTTTAAAAATGTAAAATTAAAGACTGTATTCACAAAATGTAGTCAAAGATTAGGTTTTGGCAGGTCCTTAATACTTAGACATGTACGTGCCATCTGAGAGATATATCCTATGCTTATGAATTTACTCCCCAAAGAAATGAATTCAAATGTGCATCAACAGACTTGCATTTACAGCAGCTTTATGTGTACCATAAACTGTAAACCATATGAAGGTCTATTCACAAGGTGATGAATAGACATATTATATCCTATTGACACAAGAGAATATGCTTTGAAATTTAAAGACATGCACAATTGACACATGCACCACAGATACAAATAAAAATAATTTTACTAAATAAAACATACTAGGGGAAAAAAAGGACAGTGTGTGCAGGATTCCTTTGATATGAATTCTGGAAAATTCTAGTAACCCACAGGGGCAGACATGAGATTAGACATGGGAAGAGGATATCCTGAGGGTGGTAGGGATGGAGAGAACAGCAAGGTGAACAGGAAGCTGAGGAGTCATGGGCCCCTTATTAATTTAGACATGGTAACAGTATCATTACCTTATGAGTATCCTTTACTGAATACTTTAAATATGGGTAGTCTCTTAAATACCAACTATATCACATGCACTCAAAAAACAGCAATAATATAAACTATTGCTACTCAAAATAGTACAGACTTAGTCATTGAATAGATAATAAAATTATAAAATGTATTGTAAATAACTGAAAATGTAGCATGAACCGGTTCTTTGAACCACAAAGAAGATTAAAATAGAAAGCCTGGTTAACTCTATTAAGTTAATCAAATTTCACAAATAAAAATTTTTATCATAATAAAGGTGCATACCCTGACAGTAAAACGTTATAGACATGAAAGGAAAAGAGGAAACACACATGACACAAGAACTTTTCAGAAAACTTAGAGAACGCTTTGCAGCATTCTGATGGATCAGGTGTAATCTTGGCCCCGGAAACAGGCAGAGCACAAGCATATGGAAAGGGAGATTAATGTCTCTCAGGAGCACAGAAACAAAAATCCTTAATGAAATATTTCACAAATCTCATCCAGCCCTAAATAATGTTTAAGACAAGAAAATAAGTCATTTGGCAAAACTTTAAGACTGGAGATCTCTTTGACAAAAAGCTTAGCGATGGAAATTACCTGAAATTGCTTGAGGCTCTTCACCAACCAGTTACTAATTCCTGTGCCAAATATTTTTGTCTTTCAAATTTGGTGAAATAAAATGAGCGCAAGATGGCCTTGTGCTACATCAATGAGGGGAGAGGCCCTTGGTCCTGTGAAGGATCGATGCCCCAGTGTAGGGGAATGCCAGGACAGGGAAGCAGGAGTTGGTGGGTTAGTGAGCAAGGGCTGGGGGTGGTGATGGGATAGGGGATTTTAATAGAGGAAATGAGGAAGGAGATAACATTTGAAATGTAAATAAAGAAAATACCTATTTTTTTAATGGGCATCCTACAAGCCCCACAGTGCCATTCTCAATGGGAAGCTGTTTTCCCGATTTTCGTAAGAGACACATCTATCCCCACAGAAAACATCCAGTACTAGCGCAGACCCTTGTTTATGAGAAAAGAAACTGAAGATGGCTTATGTAATTTGCCCTAAATTATAGAGCTTGGAAACAGATAGGAATTAAAGTTCATCAGTCATCCAGTTCTATGCCATAAGTCACAATAGATACTTTGACTGATATTTGTACGTGAAAAATAATACCAGCTTTAGCTACTCTGACCAGAGATAGCAGAAGTGGCAGTAACATTGGACTAAGCACAAACAAGTTGTCCTTAAGCCTTTACAATACCACAGTGACATCCATTATTTTGTTTTTAAATATATATATATATATATATATATATATATATATATATATATATATATATATAGATAGAGATAGAGATAGAGATAGATATAGATATAGATATAGATATAGATAAGATATAGATATATAGATATATATTGTCATCTTTCAATAAAAATGGAACCAAATTAAGGAAATGGGATTAGCTATCTTGATTTTCACAAGCAATAAGCAATTCGTGTCACACGTTCACATTTCTTGCCAGCATTGTCCATCACTGTAGTCACCCAAGAGAAACTCCATGGTTCTGTGGGGTGTGATAAATATTTACATCATTAACATACAGTTAAATCCTAAACTTCATTCAAAGTCTGTTTTGACCTAATTTCTCAGTATTTCCCTGGCTATCCTAAGTTTTAACAGAGGTAATGAAATAAACCATATGAGATTCTTATAATGTATATTACATATATCAGACAGTTTCTTATCGTAACTATTGTCTAAAGTATTTTTAAATGTCTATGCCTGAGAAGAATGTATTGTGGCAAAACAAAACTTTATACATATAGTTCTTACTTGTGTTTTTTGACAGTCCCAATACATTCCTTAGCATATATCTTCTCTCATAGGGCAAATTGAGTAAGTCATATTTAAAGGACACTTGTCAAAGAATTATTCCAAGTACTTGTCTAACTTTTCTGTGATATTATATTGAGATGTAAAATTACTTTAAGTATTGGTTCTATAGCTATTTCATTTTTGACAGTCATGATATGAATATTATTGCCTACAAAGCAACCCTCCAAAGAGACATGGTCAGACACAGAAATGGTATGTACAGTGAATGGGAACATAAAACGCAGGTGCACGGGTCATCCTAAAACTGTTGGATAAATTTGTGTCATTCAGTATATACAAATGTTCTTAGAATTATACAAGGATTCCACATACAGGAAGAATTTGTTAAAAGTCCTTCCAAACGACATTCACTAAATATTAGTTGAGAGTTAAAAACGCTATCTTTGAAAGATTATATAAAATTGATGCAAACAGAGAGATGAAGTCAAATGATAATAGTTCCATATCTTTGTAATATTTATTTAATAAATCCTTCTGTATAACAAATTCTAGGCCAATATAAATTCTAAAGTGTGTGGAAGTGTTTATTTCAGTGAGATTCATCTCGTTTCACACATACATTATCAATAAGCTTTTCAAAAAAGTACTGGTGATGTATTAAAGAAAATTCTAACAGTAACTTGCTCTCTTTGAACACTAATCACATTATGTCCTACAACATTCACTTCTTTGTCATAAATATTTTCCAGGCTTATTCCTATATTATAAAATTGCATTATTTTGTACTAGTGACAAATGTATTTTTACAAAAAGAAATAGATGTCAGATTCTATGTAAGGTAAACCTAATCTGTTGCTTGGTAAAGTAGTCAACTTCTGCCTCTATTGTTAATGTAACACTGATACCAAACCCATCAGAGGGAAGCACTTGACTAGATCTTTTACAAATTTGTCCTCACTTAATCCCTTCAGGTGACTTCTCATACTTATGTTTCCCTAGAGAAGAAACAGAATCACAAAGATTAATTGTCTTGTCCAAATAAAATTAGTTCTCTAAAACTACATTTTTTTTTCTCAATATTGTAAGGTTGGGTATAGCAGATAAAAACAGAATTGGCTACTAGTTCTCCGTTATCAAGTAGCCTTAGCTACTGTCCATGATTATATTCAGAGCTCTCCTCTGTATAACCTTCAAGATCCCCACTTGGTTCTGTGCCTATCCACTAGTTAGCATTGGTCCTAGGGTGATGACTGATGGCCAGATGGGGAAGAAAACGTTCATGGTATGTTTTATGCTTCAGAACACACCATGGGACCAATCTAACTATATTTCTATATGAGGCCATCATTGCCTCTCTTTGCCCTACCCTGAATTTTTTTTCCTAGCTGTTTTACAAGTTTTTCCTAAGAACCATGTTTTACACAGAATGCCTATTTTCAAAGCTCCATTTTTTAGAAACCTGATATAAGATCCCCTTAAGAGAGTTCTTTAAGACCTTACTAAAGATAAGATCCTAAAATAAAATTTTCATTTGCCAGATGACAAAGAAGACTCCATTTAATAGTCCTTGAAATAATGAGGTAGAAATACTTAGAGAAACCTTTTCTTTCTGAAATGTAGACCACAATCTCAGTGGCCACTCCACTAGCTTATGCAGTCTTTGATGTTTTGGAGACACAGGAGAAGGATATAGTGAAAGAAAAATTATGCAAGTCAGTAGCTGATGCTGAGAGTGGCCTGTATGCAAAGAGGAAGGATAGGCTCTAATCTATTATTCAAAGCACAGAAGATGTGGACTCGCTTGTCAGCCTGTAAAGAAGCCTTCATCCACTACATCTGGAGAGCTAATAAGACTGGAGATGAAGCCTAGGACTCACTGTATGATTAGTAGAACATAAGGAAGACTGAAGTTATCCTATACAGTGCTCCAGGACAAAATCAGCCTCCTAAAAAGAGCAGGTACCTGAATGTCTGAGATGTGGATATTTGTGATTATCAGGGGAGAGCTTTGTACTCCTAGATTACCATGACACTTCTGTGCAGGCAGAAATATCCTGCTGACAGCTTAGGGTTCTCAAATAAGACGTAGGACAACACTGCCATCTTCAGTTTTGATCAACATCTTCTGTCTAGTCTCTGACTAAGAGTCACATATAAACACATCTGTATAGGACTGTATATACTGTATATACTCTATATAGTGTTGGACCACTACATGAGAAATGAGTTTTGTTTTTGTTTGGTTGGTTTTTGTAGTAAAGACACTATAGATTTCAAAAATTGGAATTGGAAAGTTATGAATTCTGGGTACTGAGAAACAAGACCAGGAAACAAAACAGAAACTTGGAGTGAAAAACAGCACCTTTTCATAACATCAAATGCCTTGTCTTGGCAATGGAGCTTAAAGATATATTAATACTTGCTCCATAAGAATCTCAAAGATAGAATGCCCTACATTAAATAACACAGATGCTATAAAATGGACAGGAAGATGATAGGTCAGATTATGGTAGAGTTATTTTCTAAAACTCTTGGTCTGGATGGTCTAGGAAGAACCAACAAAAGCAGTAGATGAAGCAGCCCACCCTTTCTCCTCCTACCACCCACTGCTGCCCTTACCTAACCCTGAATCCTGGGGTTCTCTTTCTCAGGTCATCATTTTCCTTTGCCTCTTCTCCCTTTCTCCTGTCTACTTGGAGGAAAAGAGATGGAATTGGGGGGGGAGCATTTGTACCTCTATCTCAACTGCATTCCTTCAGGGTTTGGTATTGATACTTACCAGTACCAACGATTTAATCATTCAAAGCCTAGTCCACTATAATTCTGTTCCACATGGATACTGATGAGTTTGGAGGTAGGTTACATGTCACTCTGACTATTAAAGTACTTTTATAGGGAAAAGGAACTGGCAATATCATCAGAGAGAAAAGAGGATCAGTTAAGATGATACCAGTAGAAGATGATGCACCTATCAGCATTGCAGAGAATTTTCTTGAGAGAATTATCACTTTCTTTAAAAGTTTTACTTTTGTTATTCACAAACTAGAAGAGGACACCAGCAGTCTTTTGACCAATAGCAGAGATACCCATAGACTCCTAACTGCTCCAAGGATTGTATCTCTCTCGGTGGAAAAGATGGTCACAAGATTATGAAAAGAGTTCAGAAGCTCACATCTGTATAGTTGAACAAGCCAGTACTTTGCTCGTATTCTTTAACCAATCCTTTAGTACGTCAAACAGGTCTTCTTGGTCACATTCAAGGCCTCTCTTGCCCAAGGATGTAACCATCCTGGGCTGGCCAAAACTGTCAAATTCTCTAATCACAGCTACTCTATGACCTCTCTGTTTCTCAGTATTCACCAGAGAAACCACCTCTTGAGAATATTCCCTTCAAAGAGTGTATGTCACTCTACAGCCAGGTTTAACCCAACTGAACCAGTTTAGTAAAATAAACTTTATTTTCCCAGAAGATCAGAACATTAGGTCAGCAGCACTGACTTGTATTAAATTCAGATTGTCACAGGTGAAAGGGTATTACACAGATTTAGATGCATCTACTCAGATGGCTTCTCATAAGTTCGCAGTTTGAAACAGTTTGATGGGTTGAATAACTGGGTATGAGAGTGCCAAAATCAATGAGATCTGAAGTGTAAGTCAAAATTGTGGACCTGGTAGAAGGATCAGCAAATCAGAAGAAAGCTGATATTGCTGCCAGCATTAGTCTAGCTGAGTAACTATTCAATGTCAACCTTTCCTTGGAGATAGGTAGCACGATAAAAGCTAACATAGGACAGATTAAACCATACTCTCTGATGGTTATCAGCACCACTCATGATCTATATGTCTAATTTTGTATGCCATCAACTGTGTGCTCTATATAGTTCATAAATTTTCAGTTTCTACACACTTCATCAACCTCTCAGGAATTTTTAATTAAAGCCTTTTAATTCCTTTTTCTGTTCAGTTATTGCTACTATTATTATTTCTACTACTATTATTATTATCTACTTTCTTTTCATTTTTTGGCTCATGGTATTTCGCTTGTCATGGCAATGAAGGAATAGAATACTAATTCTTTTTAAATTTATCCTGTAATAACAGATTTTTTAAAAAAAAATTCAATCTTGGGACTCAAGTATTATCTTTGTGGGAGAGTCTTTACCTTACTCTGTTCTCTACAGGGAAAACCATAATTAAGGTCTCCATAAAGGGAAATGAGTATGACATCCTCATAAACTATAGTATTGAAGTTTTGGAAGCAGAGGATAGAGGTTTAAAATGGAAATTTTGGTAGTAATAGGCAAGATGGATTCCCAAACTATCAGTGGATAAACTATTAATAGCTAGAAACAAGGTGAAAATAAGTACTTAAAAAAAGCACAAAAGTCCCTCATAGCAGTAAACTATAATGAGAAGAGGATCCTGATTTAAGGGTTCCATAAACATGGCCTGTTACGCCTGGTGCTCTGGAGGAATGATCCATGAACAGTTCATAGAAACACTGCTTGCTATGAAACCCAAAGAGATTAATAAGCAAGGCTGATCAGAGTTTTTAAATGACAAATCATTTCTCCAGGTTCTTCATACTGAACTAGATGTTGGGCTAAGCTTACATAAAAAAGAAAAGCCAGATCTGCTTGAGAAATGAGTCTGGCTATTCATCAAGTGCATTCAGAAGTGATGCTCAGGCTCACAAGATTGCTCAAAGAAAAAAGGCACATGCCATTGGCTACCAAGCCTAATCCTAAGAAGCAGAGTTAAGCTCCAGATCACACATGGTAGAAGTAGTGAATTACTTCATATACAGACAGACACACAGAGACACAGACACATAGACATATAGAGACACAGACACATAGACACATAGAGACACATGCACACACACACACACACAACACACACACAGATGAGATAATAAATGTTAAAAAGAAGTGACTGTCCCAGTAATTTACCATGGCCCATGCATCCAGAGAAATACACTCTGGTGAAAGGAGAAGATACTACACTATGTGTTGCGACCAAAATGAGTGCCAAGCTATAGGGTTTCTGTTAGATTTTTCACAATTCTGAGGTTCTTCAGTTTTCCAGTGGGAATATGGACATATTTCTTTGTCATTTGTCTAGTACTTGAATATACAACTGGGAAAAAGGACTTAGCATATATAAAAATCCAGTGGTAATGGAGCATTTTTTTAATAGAAAAATCCTGGATGTCTGTGATAAACAGCACATTAATAAGTAAAAGAAAAATATCAGTTTGTAAGGACTAACAGAGATTTTACCCTCTGAGGTATGTTGATCCTGTTTTACATTATGTCTCAATTTATTATTTAACTAGTCTACATCCTATACACAAACACACATGTGTTTATACACGCATACACAGTTCATACCAGATGAGAGTCCTTCCTGGAAACTCTACTACATGGTAATCCTGATGCAGATGATATAGTAGTTTTGGACCTTTACAAAACATCACTTATAGTATGTGGGTGAGGCTACTGATCTTGAAAACTCGTCCTTCAATTTTTTTCCATGTCCATTAGTAAAGTGTCATTAACAATTTGCATGTGGTATTAAATATGCACATTTGACTTTTGTTTTTCCATCTTCTGAGAATAATTTTAACATTCTTTCTTAACAGTCCAAAGTGACTGGAATCATCTGTGTACTAGAAAAAAAACACAAAATGCATTCTGATATTGCAGACACAGTAGAATTCCACTGGAAAAGTGGAAAGCGGCAAGTACTCTGGATATGCTGGTCATTTCATGCTCCAGAGGACAGTGGATACCTGCCAAACCAATGCAGTTCCAAAAAGCCCTTGACCTGAGGCATGCTGAGACAAGCTTTCCACTATAAAAAGCCAGTATTTTGAACTGCATCTTGCTTTCCACACAGAAACAAGCATAACGGGTAGGCATCATCAGACTTTTAAAGAAATAGTATTGCACTGACTCATTAAGTAATACAAAAGTCACTCTTCATAAGATCTAGAGCAACAAAGGTATTCATACGTTCAGGTCACATGCCAGCAGAGCATCATATAGAAGTAAATCATGGACAAAATTTAATAGAGGAAACTACAGAAAGCCCCAATAGGACACACATGGAGAACATAATAATTTTAGAGCAAGTATATATATATATATATATATATATATATATATATATATATGTTTGGGAACTCTTCATTCATTAAATAAAATGTAACTTTACTCTAAATCCACTCATTTTGACCCAGAAGATCACGGGAAAGGACAAGCCTCCAGGAATTAGAGCTCTGAATAATTCATCAAGACATCAACTCAGCATAGGAAGAACATTAACCCAGGTAACAATAAGTACAGGTTTGCTGGAACAAATGTTTTGGTTGTTTGATCAGAGCCTGGGGAGCCACAATTGCAAAAAGGTCTAGAAAAGAGGCATAGTGTATACAAGTTGTGGGATAATAAGAATGTTGCTGTTTACATTGTCAAATAATGATTCTCTGTATCTGTTAATAAAACCTTGATATTGGATTGCTATATGTTTGTTTGAACAAGTTGTGTTACAAATGCAAGTCCCTATTATAATGATAGTTGGATATGAGTTATTTATGTGTTGAATTTGGGAAAATATTTTATTCCAACAAAGATTAATAAAATTATGCATTCCCTTGTGTACTGATAATAGTAGCCAAAACTTCATCTCACAAAGGTATTAGCTTTAAATCTCTAGTGCATAGATACTAGTGCTAACATTAAAGCCAAGAGCTGCAGAGATGTCTCAAGGATTAAGTTAAAAGCACACTCTCAGAAGTCCCAGTTTCAGCTCATATCACCCACATGACATCTCAGAACTATCTGTAACTGAAGTTACAGAGCATCCAATATCCTCATCTGGCCTCTGCTGGTATTAGGCACAAGTGATGTCTAAATTACATTCAGAAAAACAAATAAAATATACAAAAATATTAATAAAATAATGAGATAAACTACTTAAGTAAGACCATAGCATCTAATGAAATAATCGTAGCAGTAATTAAAAGTCTACCAACCAAAAAAGTCCATGCTAGATGGATTCAGCACAGATTTCTGTCATACATTCAAGGAACAATTAACAATACTCCTCAAATTATGCTACAAAATAGAAACAGAAAGAAATTGTCTAATCATTTTTACAAGTCTACAATACCCTAATGCGACCCAATGAAAAACCAAAATTAGAGACTTATTTCCCTTAGGAATATAGATGCAGAAATTCTCACTAAATACTTGCAAACCCAAGTCAAGAACACATCAAAAAGATTATTCACCACAATCAATTAGGATTCACACCAGAGCTCAGGGGATAGATGGTTCAAATATATAAACTGATAAATGTAATCTATCACATAAAAAAGGCAAACACAAAACCATTAGATAAATGAAAGGACCTTCAAAAGTGCAATACCCTTTCATGACAAAAGTCTTGGTAGGACCTTCAAAAGTGCAATACCCTTTCATGACAAAAGTCTTGGTAGGATTAGTTATACAATGAAGAAACCTAAGCATAATAAAGACAGGTTACAGCAAGCTCATAGACAGCATCAACTCAATTGAAGGGTAACTCAATGCGCTTCCACTAAAATTAGAACTAAGACAAAGTTGTCTACTCTATTCATAACTGTACAATATACTACTTAGAGTTTGATAGTTTGCTTTATTCTTCTTTTTATTTGCCTGTTTGTTTACTTAAGAAGGACAGCATGGGGTTGAAAAGATGGGAGGATAGGAGGGAGTGTAAATCATGTTCAGAACATATTGTATGGGAAATTTTTATTTTAAATTAAAATATAAAAAGTCACTGTATTAAGTAAAAAGCTTGGTATTCAGTTATGGGGAAGTACATGAATTCAGAACCATCATGGAATTAAGAAGAAAAGAAAGTACTTTTTCTAACTAGAGCACTATTTATTATTCCAATATGAAAATGTATATACTGATACTATTTTCTCTCTAAATGTTATAAACAAATCAACAGAGGATTAATAAATTATCCAAAAGGCTACAGAGGCAACCAGGTAAATAACTGAGCTGTGAGTTGGTTTTAAATGGATTGTGCAGTGATGCCAAGAACTGGTTATAATATATTGCAGCTGTCCATTTTTTAGCTTTCTCAAGAGGTTATCTCCACACCTATATTAAAGCTCATGGGTAACACACTGTGGTAAAGGTAGTGCAACAATAGTCAAAGATAAGACAAAGGTAATGATCTTCCAAGGTACATTTTTTTTCCAGAAATAGCCATTCATCAAATGCATCCCATGTTTACTTACTATTTAAATTTACTATATTTTAGTTACTATTAAAATAGGTCAGTAGCATTATAAAATTTTACAGAATCAATGTGACACTTTTTTTTCTAAAATTTATATTGCCATAGTTAAATTGGATAAAAACTATTAGAAATAAAGCAGTAATATTAAAAATACTCACATACCATAAAATATAGTAAAGTAGAAATAGGAGATGAAAACTGTAAATAGGCAGTTAGTAAGGAGCTCTCTGTAGCTGTCCCATTTGAAGTAGGACATAAAAAAAAATAGGTGGCACACGCCTTTAATCCCAGCACTCGAGAAGCAGAGGCAGGCAGATTTCTGAGTTCGAGGCCAGCCTGGTCTACAAAGTGAGTTCCAGGACAACCAGGGCTATACAGAGAAACCCTGTCTCGAAAACAAAAAACCAAACAAACAAAAAACAAAAACAAACAAACAAACAAACAAAAAATACAGCAAGGAGGGAAAAGAAATCAGGGTGTCCCCGTACGGGCCAGTTGAGTTTGGGCCCGGATATAGCTGTCTCGGGGGAAACTATACCAATGCCTGGCAAACATGGAGGTGGAAGCTCACAGTCAGCTATTAGATGAAACACAGGGTTCCCAAGGAAGGAGCTAGAGAAAGTACCCAAGGAGCTGAAGGGGTCTTCAACCCTATAGGTGGAAGAATAACCATGAACTAACTAGTACCCCCTGAGCTCATGTCTCTAGCTGCATATATAGAAGAGGATGGCCTAGTTGGCCATCATTGGGAAGAGAGGCCCCTTGGTCATGCAGACTTTATATGCCCCAATACAGGGGAACGCCAGGGCCAAGAAGTGGGAGCAGGTGGGTAGGGGAGCAGGGCCGGGAGGGGGGAGGGTATAGGGAATTTTCTGGATAACACTTGAAATGTAAATGAAGAAAATATCTAATAAAAGTTGGAAAAAAAAAGAAGAAATCAGGGTGGCCGGTGTCCACCAGCATTGCCATGCTTATTGTCTCCAGGAAAACAGCAAAACACGGTGTTTCTAGAAGCTATGAGCAGGAAGGGTTATTTTAGACAGTGAAGGATAGTCAAACTGGCACAGTTAGGCTGTGATTTAGCAGACTCATGCAAGGACAGCCAGAACCTTGTCTCAGGAAGTAAAACCAAAAGTTTGGGTTTGTACAAGTTGATCTTGAAATGTCAGTGAAAAGTGCTATAAACACAGGAGTTCACCAGGTTGGAGCATTCAGTGTAGAAATTTAAAAGATGTGCACTTAAGACAATCCCTCAGTGACATGCTCATTGGCCCACCTGATCTAGACACTCCTTCTTTGAGACTTACTTCTTAGGTGATACTCCATTATGCCAAGTTGACAGCTAACACTAACCATCATAATATGAAATATATAGGAATTCACAATATGAAATCACTTGGTTTCATCCAAATCTCTAAATAATCTTTCTCTGCTGAGGTATAAAAGACCTTAATTTTCTTTCATGATAGCCTACCCATTTCTTTTAAACACAATTACAAGAGAGGCACATTCAGTATGAAATGAGTTCAACAGATTCATAGGCATTGTACTCTGTGAATGTCCCAGTTGAAAGTCCATTCTGCATTCTAAGAACAAGTTATTTTGATACAGTGCTATGTTCCTGCTATACAAACACTAGACCATTCTACAATCTTTTGAAATTTAGTAAATTTATCCCTTGGTATGTAATTGTAGGAGGGGTGTGTGTGTATGTGGGGTCAGAGTCAGTGTGGATGTACAAATTGACAGGTACTCAAGAGCTTTATGTAAAGTGGTTCAGTTCAGCATGTGTCCAAATCTGTCCAAACTCCCCCATATTCTAATTTAAAAATCCTCTAGTCTTCTTATAATATACAATAAAATTTAAACACTAACTAACTTTTCTACCATGTTGACTAGGGAATAACAACTAATAAAAAACTAAAAGTGTTAAGGTCAAAACAAATTTTAAAAGTTAAATGATTATTTTTATGTATGTGTGCATTTATGATGTGTATAGGTACATATCACAGTGTACATGTGGAAGCCAGAACAGCTTTGTGTAGTTGGTTCTCTCCTTAAACCTTTCCACGGGCTTTTATTTTTTTCAATTTTCTTATTAAATATTTTCTTAATTTACATTTCAAATGCTATCCCTAAAGTTCCCTCCCCCCCTCCCACCACCCTGCTCCCCTGCCCACCCACTCCCACTTCTTAGCCCTGGCGTTCCCCTGTATTGGGGCATATAACGATTGCAATACCAAGGGGCCTCTCCTCCCAATGATGGCTGACTAGGCCATCTTCTGCTACACATGGAGCTAGAGACACCTGTTCTGGGGGTTCTGGTTAGTTCATACTGTTGTTTCTCTTCTAGGGTTGCAGACCCCTTCAGCTCCTGGGATTGTATCTCTAGCTTCTCCAATGTGGGCCCTGTGCTCCATCTTATAGATGACTGTGTCCATGGGCTGTTTTAAAGGTTAAATTTGAATTTGAAATCCTTCTGTCTCAGCATCCTGTACAGTTGGAACTACATCGATGTGAAACCAATCATGATGTATATATGCAGAAGTACATGTTTTAAAGATTTATTTTTTACTATGTTCATTTGTGAATACTATGTGTGGGTCTGTCCATGTGAGTGAGGGAGCCTGTGAAGTTTGTTTGATTCCTCAGATCTAGAGCTATAAGTGTTTGTTAAGTTGGATATTAGGAAGCAAATGGGTCCTCTGGAAGAGCAATGTGTATGTGTTCTTAACCATCTCTCTGTGGGGCTGTGGGCTATGAAAGGAAGCCTGGTAAGCTAAGATTTAAAGCACTGGAGACACAGAAGGGATAGTAGGAAGCCTTATCTGCTCCCCAAACTAGGCTCCTGTCTTGTAGCTACAGCCCCCCCATAGCCTCCAGTAGAAAGGTTTGTAGCCATCAGTGAAATAGGGGCAGCACCCGAAGCTCTCCCAGGTGTAAATAAGGTATCCATCCCCAAGCTCTCAGACCAAGCCAATAGGAAGCACCTACTGTCAGATTTTGACCCACCTCAAAACTATATATAAGAATCCTATCCAGGAATAATAAAGGTATGTGAGAATTATTCTTGTCATCTGAGAGCTTCCGTCATAAGAGCTATAACACCGCCACTAGGGAAAGAGATCTGCTCTCCCAAAAATGCCACCAGAAGCCCCCACCCCCAACCCCTCCCTAGCTAGTAGTCCTCCTGCAGGCTCAACCCAGTTCAGCAGATCTGGTAAACAAAGGCAAGTTTCATACTATTTCCACAGTCTCCCCAGGGTGCACCCCCCAAGGCTGCTTACACTAAGTACTCCAGAATGCACTCTGGGTGGCACAAAGCCTTGCACAGTGAGGATATTCCTTGGTTCAACTTGTATGCCAAATTAAGAACCTTCAATGTCTTGCTGCTCATCAGGACGGAGCCAAAGATCTTACAGTCATCAGGTGAAAGTTTACAGTGTGATACCCTGTAGAAAAAGGATAACATATTCTTCTCTGTCTTCATGGTGTTTTCTATTGTTATCCACATGAAGGAGGTTTGGAACCTCTCAGAACTTGACAATGCTCTTTATTAAACAACAAAAAACTGACTTTTTTAAAATATGAAAAAAAAAAAAGATGTGCATTTGATTTAGAGATAGCAATTAAGGCCAGCAGGCAACCCAGTGAGATGAAGGAAAACAGGTAAGTAAGACCTTGGATGATGAGTTGTGGAATGTCGGCCCTTTTCTAAGGCAAGCTTAACTTTTGATCCCCATTGTTAGAGTATTCCATAACTGTATGACATAGAAAAAAAATTCTTCAAATGCTAAAAATAAATTCACAAATTGTGCAGTGACCACAGCTGTTGTGCTGTGCAAACTGTGAGACTTCATCTGAGAGTCAGAAAGAAGAGTGAGACAAATAAAACCTGTTTCATGGGGTTAGGGCACATGCTCATGATATTTGTCAAGAAGCTTAATTAGAACAACCAAGATATAGCTTGTAAAGGTTCTTGCAGCAGAAGTGCTCCCTGACAGGAGCCTGTTATAGCTGTCTCCTGAGAGGATCTGCCAGAGCCTGACAAATATAGAGGTAGATGCTCGAAGCCAACCATTGGACTGAGCACAGGGTCCCCAATGAAGGACTTAGAGAAAGGACTGAAGGAGCTGGAGAAGTTTGCAAACCCATAGGAAGAACAACCATATCAACCCATCAAACCACCAGAGCTCCCAGGGACTAAACCACCAACTATAGAGCACACATGGAGGGATCCATGGCTCTAGCTGCATATGTAGCAAAGGATGGCCTTGTTGGGCATCAAATGGAGGAGAAGCCCTTGTTCCTGTGAGGGCTCTATGCCCCAGTGCAGGGGAATGCCAGGGCAGGGAGGCGGGAGCTGGTGGGTGAGTGGGGAAACACCCTCATAGAAGGAGGGGAAAGGGGAATGGGATAGGGGGTTTCCACAAGCAGTGGGGACTAGGAAAGGGAATAACATCTGAAATGTAAATCAATAAAATATCCAATAAAAAAAGAAAAGAAAGAAAAACCAAAGGAGGGGGGGAAGGTTCTTGCAGCAATCTAAATGTGAGACTGTAAGGTAAAGCAAAGCAGTCATATTCACTAATGCGAAAGTGCTTATGCCTCTCTCCTGAAGTCATCCTCCTGATTCAGATAAGGTATGGTCCTTTTCCCATTTAAATAAGGTAATCACATAACCCTAAGGAGAAAGAATTGTCAAAGGCAGAAGAGACAGTGAAGGCCTACAGAGATACTAGGTTATCCCTGTTCATCACTGCTCTATTCTAAACAGCTAGGAAATAGAATCAGTTCAGATGTCCATCAACTGATGAATGGATTTAAAAAAAATGTGGTCCATATACACAATGGAGTTTTATTTGCTATAATTTTTTTAAATTATGAAATTTGCAGAAATGAATTAAGCTAGACAAAGTAATACTAAGCAGGGTAATTAATCTCAGAAAAGCAGAGCATGTTCCCTCTAAGATATGGGTCCGTTATAGCTTCCAGTCACTAGACTTCTTGGTTTAATCAACAATAATATGGAATAAGAAAATGAGAAAAGAGTTATTGGAGTGTGGCTACCTTAAAGGTAGTGAGTGGGTTGTATAATCCAAGTAAGATGAAAGCAGAGAGGGGGAAAATGTGGAGTGGAAAGATTTAAGAAGGAAAAGGTATTGGGAATGGAGGAGATAAGAGGAGTGGAAAGGAGAGTAATCAAAACTAAGAATGCATAAGAAGCCATGCTGAAAAAATACTACTCTGTGAGTCCATTAAAAATTATGACCTAAAAAAAGATATGTAGGTATCTTCCGTGTCTAGACAATGGTGCTCTTGAAAGCCAAGAGTTACTAAACAAAGTTCTTTCAGTCAGAAATGAGATACTTCCTAATGAGTTGCTGGTCAGGGAAGCACCAGACACTCCTTAGGCAACACATTCTCTTGGCATGGGTCTCAGTCACCCACTAGGACTATTTAGTATCCTAGCAACCAAGAACAACAGCAAGAATTTGTAGTGCTAAAGATAATACAAACTTCAATTGTAGTGATTGGAGTGTGTGGATCAATCAAATTAGAACTGAACTGGAAGCTTCCTCCCTGATAGCACACTGTCTCTGGGAAAACTGAAATGTTTTATATGAAAAGAAATCATCTTTGGAGTCTTGCATACTCGGGCATGAATCATATTTTATCTCTTGAGGGGTATGAAGCCACCTATATGTTCCCTGAACAAAGAGCCTTCATTTCTTCTTTTGTAAGTTGCAGATGTAACTAACTACTGGAAAGATAGAATATCTATTTTTAAAATATAGTATTTTGTACAGTTGATGAGACATAATTCTCATTTGTGCATTATTTTCCAATAAAAATAACAGAAATACTTTAAAGTCTTCTTCCCTCATCCCCCCAAAGCAAACTGTTGGTTCACAAAGACAGTTTGACAAGAAAAATACAAGATGAAGCAACATGGAGTGACCAAGGAGTAATGTCTGTTTCCTGTAAGACCCACCATCTTTTCTCCTACTGACCTCCACTTCACCACTGTCTTTTCAGATTTGTTTTTAAGAGATCTCACTATGCAGCCAGCAGCAGCTAGCCTCAACCTCATGTTTGGTCCAGGATGGTCTTCAACTCCTGGCAAACCTCCTGCTCCAGCCTCCTGAATACTCTAGACAGGGTCTTTGCTTTTCAGTACTTAAAGAAGTCTAACTTCAAGTCGTTTTCAATCTGGTAGTGTCACTCTGTATAGATGTTTGGACTAAAGACCAAGAAAAAAAAAAAGTTGTGTGAGAAGTACAAAGAAAAACAGCAAAAAGCAAACTAGAAATCCCCACAGCCAACACTAGGAAAGAAGCCCAAAGGCAGAGAGAAAATTCAGAGCAACCACCCCTTCACCCCAGTTCCTCTTAAGGGCTATGATCATTCTTCTTCCCAGATTCATTTTGCTAAAACTCAACAATTAATTCATTTACTAGACTGCCCAGGCATAGAGGTGAAACTTGAAAATCAATCTCAGTCTCTCTGTGTAGTTATTGAGAACGAGCTAGGATAAAGATATGCAGTCACTGTGTTAATTTACTGTGTACATTTATATTAAAAATAACATTAACACAGTAGGTTTTTTTTTCCTTCAGGAATAGAAATGTGAACTAAACTGCTCCCTAATTCCTAAAGAGTTCACTCATTCCCATTTCAGACCTCTGAACTTTTTTCGAGCTAAGTTTTGTACTTAGTGAGAGTGTAACACAGTAGGAACTGTAATTAACCTTCCTATCTGAAGAATTCACAGTTGAGGTGAGGTGGGTAAGGTACCTGGACTCTGCTGTGTTAGTATGCCAAGCACATCTTCTCAGAAGGAATGCACCATTGTTGTGGCATTAACAGAAGTCTTCCTATTCAAAGAACCCTCATACTGTGGCTTCTGGACTTAATCCTTAGCCTGTACACCGGGATCCACAGGAGAAAATGTTTAATAGTCCCAGAACCATGGGGTCATCCATTGTTTCAGAGGGCAAGATGGAGATTTGGAAATCTTTTACAAGTTAGTATTTAATTATAAAATAATTAAGCTTGTGGAATAGATGCCCCATTCTTTATCTAGACCACCAAAGTAGATTTCAGTAGAAAGCAAAACTTTAAAAATATGTATTTAAAAAACAAAAACAAAAACAAAATAACAAAAAAGGGAAGGCGTTGGGGGTTTAGCTCAGTGGTAGAGTGCTTGCCTAGCAAGCGCAAGGCCCTTGGTTTGGTCCTCAGTCTGAAAAAGAAAAAAAAGAAAGACAATAAAAAATATATATTTTGAATCCCAGTTCTTTCCGAGACTTTTATCATGAATGGGTGCTGGGTTTTGTCAAATGCTTTCTCAGCATCTAAGGAGATGATCATGTGATTTTTGTCTTTGAGTTTATTTATATAGTGGATTGCATTGATGGATTTCTGTACATTAAACCATCCCTGCATCCCTGGGATGAAGCCTACGCAACATGTAGAAGACTGTGAATTGATCCATTCCTTTCTCCTTATACAAAGCTCAAGTCTAAGTGGATCAAAGACCTCCACATTAAACCAGAGACACTGAAATTCATAGGGGAGAAAGTGGGGAAAACCCTGGAAGATATGGGCACAGGGATAAAATTTCTAAACAGAACACCAATGGCCTGTGCTGTAAGATCACAAATTGACAAATGGGACCTAATAAAATTGCAAAGCTTCTGTAAAGCAAAAGATACTGTCAATAAAACAAAAAGGCCACCAACGGATTGGGAAAGAATTTTTACCAATCCTAAATCTGATAGGAGGCTAATATCCAATATTTACAAAGAGCTCAAGAAGCTGAACGCCAGAAATTGAAATAACCCCATTAAAAATGGGGTACAGAGCTAAACAAAGAATTCTCAACTGAAGAATACCAAAGGGTTGAGAAGCACCTTAAAAATGTTTGAAATCCTTAATCATCAGAGAAATGCAAATCAAAACAACACTGAGATTCTACCTCACACCAGTCAGAATGGCTAAGATCAAAAATTCAGGGGACAACAGATGCTGGTGAGGATGTGGAGAAAGAGGAACACTACTTCATTGCTGGTGGGATTGCAAGCTGGTACAACCACTCTGGAAATCAGTCTGGCGGTTTCTCAGAAAACTGGACATAGTACTACCAGAAGACCCAGCAATACCTCTCCTGGGCATATTCCCAGACGATATTTCAACTGGTAAGAAGGACACATGCTCCACTATATTCATAGCAGCCTTATTTATAATAGCCAGAAGCTGGAAAGAACCCAGATGTCCCTCAACAGAGGAATGGATACAGAAAATGTGGTACATTTACACAATGGAGTACTACTCAGCTATTAAAAACAATGAATTTATGAAATTCTTGAGTAAATGGATGTATCTGGAGGATATCATCCTGAGTGAGCTAACACAATCACAAAAGAAGTCACTTAATATGCACTCACTGATAAGCGGATATTAGCCCAGAAATCTAGAATACCCAAGATACATGCTCCAAAACATAAGAAAATCAAGAAAGACCAACACGTGGATACTTCACTCCTCCCTCGAATAGGGATTAAAATATACATGGAAGGATGTGCAAAGCTTGGAGCTAAAATGAAAGGATGGGCCATCCAGAGGGTGCCCCACCCGGGTGGTCCATCACATAATCAGCCAACAAATGCAGACACTACTGCATACACCAGCAGAACATTGCTGAAAGGACCCTGATATAGCTGTCTCCTGGGAAGCTTTGACAGTTCCTGACAAACGCAGAAGTGGATTCTCACAATCATCTATAGGGCAGTACACAGGGTCCCCAATGTAGGAGCTAGAGAGAGTACCCAAGAGTTGTAGGGGTCTGCAACCCTATAGATGGAACAACAATATGAACTAATCAGAACCCTCAGAGCTCATATCTCTAGCTGTATATGTATTAGAAGATGGCCTAGTTGGCCATTATTTGGGAAGAAAGGCCCTTGGTCTAGCAATGTTTATAGGCCGCAGTACAGGGGAATGCCAGGGCCAAGTAGCGGGAGAGGGAGGGTAGGGGAGCAGGGCGGGGAGAGGATATAGGGGACTTTTGGATAACACTTGAAATGTAAATGAAGAAACTCTCTAATAATAATAATATATATATAATTTTTAAATCAAGGAAAAGATAGGAAATACATGTATATATGATCTAAAGCCTAAAAAAGAAGATTCATTTTTTTATGTTATGTTAAGAAATTTGTCTTTTGTTTCCTTCGATAGTTTCTTTATTTAGGTTTTTTGGTTTATTTGTTTCTTGTGAGACAAGATGTCATAAAATTTTTCCACTTGATTTTGTCTTAAAATCCTCTGCATCCATCTCCTGAGTGCTAGGATTACAGAAATGCATCAGGACATCCATCCCTTCACTTAGACAAGTTTGAGCCCTTCTTATGAGGTAGAAGCCGCTGATCCTCCAAAGTGTTCTAGCAGTTATATAAGGAATAGAGAAGAATTTGATTTCCAAGTGCTTTCTCCTGACAAATCTTAAGACTTTGGTCCTCTTATCCATTGCACTATCAAACATGCTGTCCATATGCAGAGCGCAGTGTAATCCCACCAGTGATGAATAGTAAAGACAGAATGAATAGACTTAAAATAGTACCACACACCCCCTGAGGTGGGGGGACTTCAGAACATCTGCCCGAGCTGACTAACAAGTCACGTATATTCTAGGGAAGATCCTGCTACAGATGTTGTAATGACTGAAGGGGGTATGATACTGTGCCTAGAAAAGGACCAGAGATTCTAACCAAATGATTAATAGTATGTCATTGGAAGCATGGAACACAGAAATTAACTTTGTTGAATCTGTGTGGGTTCCAGTGAACAAGCAAGATCAGTACAAGTAAAGAACACAGGAAATGAAAGAAGTTTCTTGCAAATGTGGAAAAAAATTATTTGGAGAAGATGATAATAATAATAATAATAATAATAATAATAATGAACAGTGAGGGATGGTTAGACATACTAGAGGAAAATATTATTACTAGACCTGAGTAACTTGTATAGCCAGAATGGAATAGCTCCTCTACTTTAATAATTAAATTTAATCAATACAACCTATAATGCCGCTGTTTCACCAAGCAACACAATAAACACCTTTTTAAATTATTAAATCAGTAAACAGTAAATTCTGAGTGAATTGGATCACTCTCAATAATGTATGTGTACACATACATATGCAAATAAAAATGTAAAATCATCAATTAACCATTTTTAAAATCTACAGATAATTTGAAGAGTCCTCAAAAAAATGTGTACGCATCTATCCAAGAAGTTAGAAAGAATGAGCTTGTGTTTATCAATAGGTTAACAACCTCTATTTCTTGTATTCAGGAGACAACGATTCAGGATGCTAACGATTTAGCAGTTAATTGGATGGGCTCTTGTTAAGGAAACAGATCAAAGATGGATGACAGATAGATTTCTAACTTGTCAGCTGAAATAAAGCAGGCTGGAATCCAGAGAGGTTTTGGAGAATCTATGAATAAAGTTTTGCAGGTGTTGAATATATGAATCTGTGAGATATCTAATTTCAGATTTGATAGATGGATCTGGATCACACAAAAGAAGTTAGCAGTTGGGGCTATAAATCCATGAGATAATAACATGCAGATGTTCCTCTATGCCCTCCGGTAGACTGAAAATAACCGAATAGCATAAGGAAAGAACAACTCCAGAGACCAGGGCCTGAAAAGCAGCCATGTTTGCCATTTTTGTATAAGAAATCCCAGCACAGGAAATAAAGGCAAACTGTAAAGTATATAAAGGAAAACTACAGACAGATATGTCTGGAGCTCCCATGCACTGAATGTGACAAACAGAATGTCCTCTACTAGGAAGGATCAGTGAACAAGCTGTTCCTCCAGACCAGAAGGCAGGTGGAGTTAGAAGTGTAACCAGTATGTTCATCTCACTGTGCTGATTGTTTTCTTTACATATTTTAATTCATCTATACCCTCAGTTAAGTGAAATGAGTAAATTTATTTATCTGTGATTGGTATATGAAAGAATTATCCTTAGCATAATAAAAAGAAAGCAAGCAGGAAAAGAATTCCTGAACTATAAATTCTTTAACACAGTGCCTCCCTTTTTTTGTTTGTTTGTTTTTTGTTTGTTGTTTTTTTGAACATTTGAGAGGACTTCTTCTGTTCCTTACTTACATGTACTTGCTTACAGACAAATATGGCCTGCATCTCTCTGGCATTGCTGCAAACATGAATATACTTTAATAGAAACTACAGCCTCATTAATATAGAAAAGATTTGAGACAAACACTGTCCACTTCATTTATAAGTGATGGAGGGTCTGGAGTCAGGTTGTTACGGACATTAAGCACAGCAGACTTCAAGATGTAAATTCTAAAAATTTACATTTTGTCACCCAGTCCCTTGTTCAAGAAGGATGCCCTTTAGTTTCTATCTCAACTGACATTTAATATCTACAAAATTCTGAACATTCCCTTACTGAACTATTAAATATGAATTACAGAAGGAGAAATTTGAACATAAAATGTAAGTAGAAAAGTTTTGTTCCCTAAACAAAATGAAGACAGGCCCCTTAGATGATAGGAGTTTATAGAGTTTGACATATAGTTTTAGACCTGGGGGGAAAGGTGAAAGTATCTGATCCCTCAGCCTCTCTATGTTGAATATCTTCTCCTTTATATATTCATATAATGTGTATAGTGATTGTGTAGTCAGGAGAAGGAGCTAAAACATTTTTTAAAGTTCTTTAGGATTGTAAGAAAAGAAATTTAGGGCTAGAGAGATGAATCCATGTTAAAAATACTGCTCATCTTCCAAAGGACAGGAATTCAATTTCCAGAATACACATCAGGCACCTTTAACTTCACATGCCATAGGATCTTATGGTGTTTACAGGCTTCATTGGGCACCACACATATGTCATACACAGACACAGACACTCAATTATAACACATACATTCACACGCGTGCACACATGAACACACACACACACACACACACACACACACACCACAAACAATCTAATAATACAGAACATGCACCACTGTTGTACAAATATACAGTATTAATGAGATTTACAAGCCAGACATGCCACATAAAATTCCATTGAAATTGGTACTGGTAAAAATTGAATAATAAAAAATAATAAATTAACATTAGCAAATCTTAATTATCTTTTTAACTGTTTTTAACATCTAACAAACTTAATCTGTTTAAAATATCTTATTTGGAGGAAAATTCTGGAGGAAAATTAATAATTTAAGCGTGGTTAGCAAATAAACTCCATGAATTAATTCTTTATGATATACAGATAAAGAAAACATTGGGGGGGGGGACACAAGTTTCTATTAAAATTAACTTTATCTTCTGGGTGCTCTGGTCAATTCTTGCAATTCTAGCACTTATGTGGTGTAAGTAGCATGACCAGAAAGTTCAAGGTCATCTGTAGCTATGCACAAATGCCAGGTAAGGCTAGCTACGTGAGAAGCTTTCTCAGAAAAATAATAAATAATTACTTAATTTTATTGAAAAAAAAATTGGCTTCAGAGATTATCAGCATAATCTTATATACAATTTATTCATAATGCATCCAAATATAAATGTATTACATTAAAGTGTACCAACTACTAAATCAGTCAATTCTCAACAAATGATGCCTCCAGAGAATGAATACCTTGCCAATCACTTCTTGTTTTCATTGGATATTGAGTAGCACACAGTCATCAGTTAACCATCGTGTACTGACAACTTAGGTTATTTTTTTTTAATTTTTTTTTATAAATTAGTTATTTGAGATATACTATCATTCTTCAAGAAGGACATATTACCAAATGACAAAAGAAAAGCCTTATTTTAAAGTATCTCGAAAACATCAGCTGTCCTGCACATCTTTAAATCTCTGTCTTCTAGACATGAAGAAATAGCAAGATTTATTTGCTTATTGATTGTAATTTATTTGTCCCCTGACTCGCAACTTTCTACTAGTCAACTAGCAACTGAATGGAAGAGAATTTCATATCTCTTGAAAATGGATTCCATGGAACTATGTGAATAAAAATGAAAATGTTACAGTATATTCTTCTGCATAATTTTACTTACATAAAACATAATATTAGAGAAGAGGAAAAATAAGGAACCTTATTCAACTTGAATTTTTTATTTTATAATTCTCAAGACATTTTCTTACTTTTTTCTAATATTAACCCTTCATATGTAATCCCACTCTCACTATCCTGTAAGTTTTATCTGTATAGAAAGAGGAATCTTTGACAAAAACAACAGCGAATTTCAACCTTCATTCATCTAATATTCTATAAAGTATCCAAAACGTTAATCTTGTCAAATGCATCTATCAATTTGCCAAGCCCTCATTTTTCTCCTATTTAGTTCATCACTGTTTTTTTTTCTTTGCCAAATCAAGTTCTATCATGATAATTATGTTTATGTTCTTGATTGTATCTCTATGGCTAAAACTAAGTTAATCACATGGTGTTTAGAATATTCTATAATAACTATTTCACATATTTTTCAGGACATCCACATAGTTGAATTAACTATCTACACAGTGGCAGAATAGTATTCTTTAAGTACATGCAGAACTTTACTAGTTAATTATCAAGGTCATCAAGTAATAAAACATTCTTTTAAATTGTGTTTATGTTGAGCATGTACAAGTGTTTTCCTTGCCATAATTCCCTATTGAATTATAGAATAATATTCTTTATGTTTATGAAAATTTTAAATTGTAATTCTCAATATCACCAAGATATAAAACAATCTTTTAAAATGTGTTTATATTGACTATGTACAAGCATATTTCTTGCCATAATTCCCTAAATAATGTAGTATAAAAACTAAGCAACTGTGGTGGTTTGAATATGTTTGGACCATGGGAGATAGCACTATTAGGAGGTTTGGTAGTTGAAGAAGGGGTAGCCCTTTGGAGGAAGTATATCACTGTGAGAGTGGGCTTTGAGGTCCTTTGCTTAAGCTCTACCTTGGGAGGAAGATCATCTCTTTCTGCATGCCTTCAGATAAAGATGTAGAACTTTCAACTCCTTTTCTAGCACTATGCCTGCCTGAATGCTGTAGAACTTTCAACTCCTTTTCTAGCACTATGCCTGAAACCTGAATAGTTTCAAATGCATATTGAAGCCATTATGCTAGTGGACTAAACCTCTGAAACTGTAAGCCAGCCCCAATTAAATGTTTATAAATGTTGCCTTAGTCATGGTATCTCTTCAGAGCAATGAAGCCCTAACACAATAACAATTACAACTCATTAAGTATTTCAACTAATTTATTAATGGATCAAAGCATGTTGGAGAATATACATAGGTTATATGATAACTATGTTATGTTGCACATATAGTTTAAGCAATCAGATTTTGTAGTATGATGGAGTATGCTAAACACATTTCTCCATAGATACTAAAAGATGTTATATTTAATTGTGACAATACCGTGTTTCATTTACAAAACTGTCAGCAAAAATAGAAATTCTATTTTCATACTCCATATACCAAAATGTCAAGAAAATTAATGCTTGATCTTTTTGTTACATTCCATTAAGTATTTCAATTTATTTTTAGGAAGACTTAGATTATAAATTAATTTCCTAAATACAATATACTCTTTTATCTTTAAATTAAAAAGAAGTTGGCTAATGCTTATGTTAACAGAAAAAGAGTAGATCCAATGTTCAGATTTATAGTCTCCGTAATTATCTTAACCTCTATTAGTTATATTGATGTTAATATAACAAACTATCTCAAATGTGATTTCTAAATTATTCAATTGTTAAATTGCCATGTATATTTTATAAACAAACTCTNTGCTCACAGTCAGCTATTAGTTGGAACACAGGACTCCCAAGGAAGGAGCTAGAGAAAGTACCCAAGGAGCTGAAGGGGTCTTCAACCCTCTAGGTGGAAGAATAACATGAACTAACTAGTTCCCCCTGCGCTCATGTCTCTAGCTGCATATATGGAAGAAGATGGCCTAGTTGGCCATCATTGGGAGGAGAGGCCCCTTAGTCATACAGACTCTATATGCCCCAGTACAGGGGAACGCCAGGGCAATTACGTGGGAGGGGGTGGGTAGGGGAGCAGGGCGAGGATGTGGGAGGGTAAGGGGAAATTTCTGGATAACATTTGAAATGTAAATGAAGAAAATATCTAATAAAGAGAAAAAAAAGCAGAGAAGTCATCAATGGTTTGTGAAATAATTTATGAAAATCACAAAGATTCTTTATGGTATGCCAAAAGAGTTACTCCATGTGAAGACATAAAAATCTACCACCCCCTCTCAGGCAAACATAAATAAAACTATTTAATTTTACAACAAGAGAATATTTTATTGGACATTTCATGCCAAAAGGGGTCAATTGAGGGTTAACAACCTACCATTAGTAGTGCATTAACCTCTAACATTATTTAATATTCAAAGTGTTGGTAGGTGAAGTGTCAAAGATGAAACATTTGAAAATGTCTTTGAAGAAAAAAGAAAACTCCACCAGACAATTTAAGTTGACAGTTACATTTATAACCATCTGCATGTGCCCATAATCTATGTTTTGAGAAATTTCTATAGAATAGTTCCAAAGAGTTTATTGCATCTAGATTCTACGGAATGCTAACAAATGACCTCACTTTCCCATAACATCATCAGATTTTTTCTTTCTTTTTTTTAAAAGAATAAACATAGAATATTGGAAAGAAATACAAGCTCAAAGTCACAGAAAGTGTGTGCTCTTCAAGGTCTCCCCATCTGTTTGTCAAGTCTCTTAACATCTCTGAACTTTTACTCAAACTGGAAAATGAGAAAATTGAACTTGATGACCTTTAAAATAATTCAAAGCTCCAAATTCCTGTTTCTGAGCACTATTATTTTTTTATTGAAGAAGCTTCAAAGAAATTCAGGACCTCTTATAGCTGATATACACACTTGAGGAGAGGCTGGATAGAATATTAACTCAAAATAATCAGTAGCACCTGATTACAAATGACAAAAGAACAGAGAAATAAATCAGGGAAGCAATATCTTTAACAATAGCCACAAATAACTTAAAATATCATGAGGTGATTCAAATCTAGCAAGTGAGAGGCTTGTATGATGAAATTGCAGTCTTTGAATAAAGAAACTGAAGAAGATATAGAAAGATGGAAAGATCTCTCATGGTCACAAATTGGTAGGCTTGGCATAGTAAAAATAGTCATGCTCTCAAAAGCAATCTACAGATTCAATACAACCCAATCAAAATTTTAACAAAATATTTTACAGACCTTTTAAGAACAATTTTCATCTTCATATGGAAAAACAAAACAAACAAACCAACAAATCAGGATAGTTCAAATAATCATGGACCTCAAAAGAATGCTGGAGTTATCATCATACCCAATTTCAGTTTGTACTGCATCACTGCAACCATAAAATCTGCATTGTGTAGCCATAAAATATACATATTGGTCAACAAAATCAAATTGATAACCCAGTCATAAACCCAAACAAATATGGACACATGACTTCTGATAAGCCAGAAAAACACATTGGAAATAATAAGCATATTTAGTAAATGGTGCTAGTAAAACTGGATGTATGTATGTAGAAAAATGCAAATAGGGGCTGGTGAGATGGCTCAGTGGGTAAGAGCACCCGACTGCTCTTCCGAAGGTGATGAGTTCAAATCCCAGCAACCACATGGTGGCTCACAACCACCTGTAACAAGATCTGGCTCCCTCTTCTGGAGTGTCTGAGGAGAGCTACAGTGTACTTACATATAATAAAATAAAATAAATCTTAAAAAAAAAAGAAAAGAAAAATACAAATAGATACTTATTAATCATGCTGTCCAAAACTCAAGTCCACATAGATCAAGGACTTAACATAAAACCAAATACACTGAACCTAACAGGAGAGAATGTGGGAAATAGCCTTGAACACAATGAGAAAAGAGAACTTTCTGAACAGAACACCAAAAGCAATCAAGATAAACAATCAATAAATAAGATATCATAAGAATATTCTATTAGGCAAAACACACTGTCAGACAAAGTACCAGCCTACAAATTGGAAAAAGATTTTTACTAACTTCATATCTGATATAGGACTAACATTCAAAACAATTAAATAACTCAAGAAACTAGATATTAAAAACCAAATACTCTAATTTTAAAATAATGTACAGATTTAATCATAGAATGCTCAATAGAGAAAACTCAAGTGTCTAAGACACATCTTCAAAAATGTTCAACATCCTTAGGCATCATGAAAATGAGAATGGAAACTATATTGAAAATCCATCTTATACATGTCAGAATGGCTAAGATCAATAAGTGATAGTTCATGCTGGTAAGGATATAGAGCAAGGGAAACACCCTTCTACTACTGGTGAAAGTGTACACATGTACAGTGATTGTGGAAAACAATTTGGTACTTTCCTAGGAAGCTAGAAATTGATCTACTTCAATAAGGCGTTATACCATTCTTGGGCATATACCCAATGGATGCTCCATCCTACCACAAGGACATTTGTTCTACCATGTTCTTTGAGGCTTTATTCATAATAGTCAGAAACTGGAAACAATCTAGATATCCTTAAACAGAAAAATGAATAAAGGGAATATGGTACATTTACACAATGGAGTATTATCCAATTAAAAAAAAAAGGACACCATGAAATTTGTTGAGAAATAGAACTAGAAAAAAGTCTTCAATCTTGAACGTCCTTTTATGTTTTAGAGTATTAAACTTCTAACTTGTTTTATATAAAAAAAGAACCTTCAAGAGTTTTATAGTACATATTTAATTTTTTTCCTGTTTTTATATTTTTGTCATGTTTGTTCTATCTTTGAAAGTAGAAACAAACTACTTTCCCTGCAATCTTAATCCCTGGTGTGTCTAGTTTGGTACTGAACATCTACTCAACACTATATAGAATGAATTTTAAGAACTACCTCATTGGTATCCATTTCTCTGCTTCTTGGGCATCTCTAAAAGTCATTTGCAGATTATTTTTAACCTAAGAGAGTTTGAACTCAATGGTGGTTGCAGAAAAGATTCCAAAGTTTAATTCAAATTAGGAAAACATACTGTATCCCCTTGGAGAAGAATGATTCAACTAGGAGATACTTTCTAGAGATTGAAATATTATGAAACTTTCACTCAAACTTACTGGCTTCATTTATTATGCTTTATTAATTTTTCTATTTCAGATGATTAAAACTAAATTTTTCTTAAATTCAACTGAAACATCCAAGTGCAAGTGATAAATAATGCCTTTGTATAGAATCTGATTTACAGTTCCTTAGAAATCATTTAGAAAACAAATGCCTACCATGAGAATTATAGTTCTTTGCCTTATGAGCTAACATCAATTCAATAATTTGCATTTTTAGTAAATATAGTCCCATAATTTAGTGAATTCCTTCACATTTCATAACAGCATCATTTTAAATGTTCAGTGTTGTGGTATTTAATACAAACCAGTTTATAATATTCACATTGCTCAATGAATAGTATTTCAAAAGATCAGCATTTAGATAATTGTAACCTGGCTTCAGTATTATCACATTTTATTTCACTATAATTTATACTATACTTTGAGCTCAGCTATTTTTGCACATACTTTATTTGATTCTATTTACAACTTATTTGCAATCTGCTAAACAAGCAAAAAGCTGGAAAAATATCACTCACGGTTTAATAACCAGAAAGATCTAAACAGTCTTCAGAAGTGTAGCAGGGCTTAAATATACAAGAACCCTCAGGTTAAAGGGGCAACTGAGAAAAGTTTGGTGCCCCCTGACCCCAAAAAAGAGGAGAGCATGGGAAGTTCTATTGAAAAATCACTCAGAGTCATTCTCAACTCTTTCCTTCTGATTTTACTAAGGCTGTCAGAGAGGCACTGAAGAGTGGACAGAAGAATGAAAAATGCCCCCCCCCCAATTTATATGCCTAGAAAAGAGAAAGAACAATCCCTGGAAGAAGTGCAAGAAGCTTTGCCAGAAGTTGCCTTGCCAATCTCTATGAGCAAAAAATCTAGCCACTCAAGGAAAGGCAAGAAATACTGTAGTTTCCAAAAGACAGGAGACAAGAGGCAGATGAAAAGCCATTGCCACTGAACACAAAGGCAAGAAGAGAAAACTCCCTACCCCTAAGAGGTGTATCCTGATCATTAAAATATACATTTATGTAGATAAATATGTAGATAAATTCCATAACTGTGTACTCACACTGAAGGAAAGGCCAAGTGTAAGTTCAGCATTTAGGTAGTTGCATAGGTATTATTGTCTGTTTTTAGGCAAGTTTATCCTAAGACTTCAGAGAGAAAGCAAACCAGAGATTTAAAAGAATATAGTTTGGCCAGAAAAATAAGTCTGTTTAAAGTTGCAAGTTAATGATATAGGACACCTAAGAAAGCAGCATGACCTCAGCATATCACAGGCCCAGTGACGAAAGAACAAAAATATGAAAAGACTTTCCCTTGATTACACAACACAGCTTATGGAACACCTCTTTTATTGAACTACATAGAGAAGAACTTTTTTTCAAGAATTCAAAGGCTACAACAGAACTCAAGGAGTCTTCCATCCAGATTTCAAAGGAAAAACTGAGAAGACATTTAATGTGTGATAGATAAGATTAGGGTCCCTATGTGGTCTCCAAGTAATAGGAGAAGGTGTGAGATCAAAGTTAATGCTCCGGTAGAAACCCCTGAAAGTTCAAAATGCCAGACATTGGGAAAGGAAAGCTATAGTTGGAGGCAGAAAACTGAATTCAGAAGGATATTGGATACAGCCATCAAAGCCATGTAGTATGAAAAATCAAAGTCCAATGTGACCACAGACACAAGAAGAGAAGGGTAGATTCTTTGTAGCTGCAGTGATAGGAAGCTGTGAATGCCCTGTTGTGGGAACTGGGAACTGAACTCACTGTTAAGTTATTTGTAGCATGGAGTGCTTTGTGCAAGGTAGTTTCTCAACCTACTAAATCCTAGAAAATAGAGCATCCAAAAATAATATTTTTCTTCCTGTGTGGGAAAACATAGGAGATACTAAGATAGGTAACTGCTTTAATTGAGTGGCATTTGGATGCACTTCTCTCGTGGAGCAAAGATGCTTTGTTGTGAGAAAGAAGAGAATAGTAAAAAGAATGGTAATTTCATTCAGAAATGAAAGGTAAAACATTTTATTTGAAGGTTCTTCAAATATACTTTAATAATATTTAATAATGTTAAATATAAAATCCTGAATAAACTCTGACAACTTATTATATCTTCTGACACATGAAGGTGTGCATCTATTTACTCACTGATACAGCTTTTGCTTCTAAAAGTATTTAAATCAAATAACCAAAAGAGAAGCAAGATTTACAAGACACACTGAGACCAACATCCCAACTTAGGTACATACAATCTGATGACACCATATTGGAAAATTAGTTAACTTTACAGAACATGTATGTTTCTTAATATAAAAATACCTTTGAAGTGTGTAGGGATCAAATTGGATTGAAATAAAAATCAATTGCTATTTTCTTCTCATTCTACCCTTTGAAATGTTTCCTTACCAGTACAAAATATGACTTAAAATTTATTATATGGATTCATTAAAAGTATATTCTTAACTGTCTTCTTATATGCAAACTATTTGTAAAGTAACCTGTCAGCATTTGATAAGTCAGATGTCATATTTATAAGTACTTTCTTCCCTTGTCTGTGTAAACCAGTAAGTCAAGTCTGGTTTATGCTGGTGATAAAAAGCATAGATGCAACTTGAAAAGTAGTGAAAGAATGAAAGAATGGATGACTGCTCAACTATAGGTCAGGGTGTTTTTCATATCTTCAAAGTCTGACTTTCTAAAGTTTCAGCATCATATGCTTTGGGAGAATAGTTATTCCCCCTAGAACAAAATCAGTTGCTCACTATTCTAAGGTCAGACTAGTTTCACCTTTTTTTTTGTGAGCAATTATCCACATTGCTTTCTGTTGAAGAACATGAAAATGAAATGATATTCTTAAATATCCTCTAGAAAAAATATTGATTGTACTATGAGTCATGAAAAACAAATACACAGAGCAATCATATATTAAGGGAGGTCAATCACAATTTCAAAAGTCAAATTGAAAAGAAATATAAGGTAATAAATTAGATGTGAAAGTAATGGCCTTTGTTAATTTTCCATTTAGGAAAGTTGAAAAGTTAAAAGAATACTGCAAACTCTTTGAAAGACACCAATAACAAATGAAAAAATGGTATAAAATGATGGCAACATAATTATGATAAAATATAACTTGCTTCTACTTTGAAATGTTCATTTCCTTCATTGCATTTGCTCAAATAGTAAGATTTGAACAAAGTGTTTCATTAAGCATCTTTAAAAGTCAAAGACAATACTATGCCTATATGTAATAAATGTTCTCTGATAAGTTCAGGGACTTGAAGAACAAAGGGCAAAGAATATAGGAATCAATAACACTGTAACCACATCATATAGAAGATGAAGCTTATATTTGTAAAACTCAATCCCCCCTCAGATACACACACAGAGCAGGGAAGAGAGCATGAACATGCTAACACTGTACTCTGCATATGTGCATCACAGAACAATCTTGGGTATCAGTTCTGAACTTTCCATATTGTGAGAAGAAGTCTTTTGACACCAGGCTATCTGTCACTCAAGCTATTAAAGATTCTCTTATCTTTGTTTCTCATCTCTCGGTAGGAGCTAGAATTGTATACAAGTCATCTTTTTACATGGATTCTGGGATTTTGAACGTATGTACTCATCCTTGCCTCACAAATACTTTACCTAGTGACCTATCTCACCAGTCACAAAGACTCATATTTTTAAGGCATATACATTTTGAGAATAGCTTATGTTTTCCTGTAACCACTATCCTTTTGTTTTTGTTTTTGTTTTTTTGAGACAAGGTTTCTCTGTGTAGCCTTGGCTGTCCTGGAACTCACTCTGTAGATCAGGCTGGCCTCAAACTCAGAGATCTGCCTGCCTCTGCCTCCAAAGTGCTGGGATTAAAGGCATGCGCCACCACACACAGACTCACTATCCATTTTTAAAAGCCTGTTCATGAATGTGAAGTTAGTCAAATTATCCATCTAGACATTTGGAATAGCTATAAGCAGCAGGCTTGTGCACATTTAACAACTCTTGTCTAATATTTGAGCTGAACTCAAGTCCATATCACATAGAAAAGGTGAAGTTTCTGTGCACACACCTGACCAGAGACAGTAGCACTCAGGCCCTAGGTTCAAATACAACTGTTAGAAAGATTTTCCCTTAATCTATACAAATAAGGGAGGTGGAAAATTTTAGAACTGGAAATAATCTTCTATACTACGTCATCTAAACCAAAGAGTCATGTTTACAGATGAATTTTAAAAGGGCCCATCTAACAAAGGTATAATTAAAAATTTACATTAACTTTTTTTTAAGTAAATAAATGGTAGAAAATAGAAGTACATCCAGGAAGAAAATTATCTCTATCCTGTCTGTAAAATTAACATTTTGCCAACATTAAAATCTGACATATTAATAATGCTAGGAGGAAGAGATGTAAGAATTGGAAATATAAAATTTTCAATATGTTAGAAAAAATGAGTATCCCTAGGGAAAACATAGACAATTAAAAATAAATTATTTGAGTCTCATGCTAGATGTGAGTTTTCTAGAAAAAAAAAAGAATCAATTCCATTTCTTTTTAAAATTAATTAATTTTGTTTTACACTCCAGATTTTATCACCCCACCTCGTCCACCCTCTGATTATTCCACATCCCACACCTCCTCCCCACCACCCCCCTTGTCTCCACATGGATGTTCCCACCCCCATCCCACCTGAACTCTAAACTCCATGTGCCCTCCATTTCCTTGAAGGTTAGGTGCACCATCTCTGAATGAACACAGACCCTGGAGTCCTCTGCTGTATGTGTGTTGGGGCCTCATATCAGCTGGTGTATGCTGTCTGGTTGGTAGTCCAGTGTTGGAGAGATCTCAGGGGTCCAGATTAATTGAGACTGCTGATCCCCCTACAGGATGAACCTTCTTCTCAGCTTCATTCAGGCTTTCCCTAATTCAACAGCAGGGTTGGGTGCAAATATCTATATGTGACTCTTTCAATTGCTTGCTGGGTCTTCTGGAGTACAGTCATGCTAGGACCCTTTTTGTGAGTGCTCCATAGCCTCAGTAATAGTGTCAGGCTTGAGGTAGATCCCATTTGGGCCTATCACTGGACCTTCTTTTCCTCAGACCCCTCTCCATTTCCATCCCTGTAATTCTTTTAGACAGTGATAATTATGGGTCATAGTTGTGACTGTGGAATGCCCCTCTTTCCTCATTTGATGGCCTGTCTTCCTGCTGGAGGTGGGCTCTAAAAGTTCCCTCTTCCTACTGTCAGGCATTTCCTCTACGGTCCCTCCCTTTGAGTCCTGAGAGTCTCTTACCTCCCAGGTCTCTGGTGCATTTTAGAGGGTCCCCACAACCTCCTATCTCCTCAGGTTGCCTGTTTCCATTCTTTCTGCTGGCCCTCAGGGATTTTTCCTCAGTCCTTTTTCTTCACCTAATCCCAGATCAAGTTCTCCTCTCCCTCATCCTACTCCCCTCCTATCCACTTTCTCTCCCAGGTCCCTCCCTCCCTCCCCACTTGTGATTGCTTTCTTCTCCCAAGATGCCCCCCCCCCCATTCCACAGGGTCACATTTTCCACTATGTTCATAGAAGCCTTATTTGTGATAGCCAGAAGCTGGAAATAAGCCAGATGTCTCTTGACAATAGAATGGATACAGAAAATGTGGTTCATTTACACAATGGAATACTACTCAGCTGTTAAGAATGAGGGAATACTGACTTCTGCAGGCAAATGGATAGGACTA
>LR749524.1:999225-1144434 GCA_902729485.2 Mus minutoides
GTGGCTTTAAACTAAGCAATCATTTCACAGCAGGAACAATGAGGGGAGAGGAGAATTCAGAATCTCATCAGCACTCATAAACACTGATGTTTATTGTTCTGTAACTAGCAAAAGCAAGAATCGCTGCAGGATAGATGCTTTAACAATCCATATGTGACTTTATAGCTAAAATAGGAAAGGAATGTCAGCTATCAAGTTTAAAAAAATAAAACAAAATTCATAGTGCAATGATTTGTAAGCTTGTGACTTAAATAGATAGATGATAGATAGATAGATAGATAGATAGATAGATAGATAGATAGATAGATAGATAGATAGAGGAAAACCAGCCATGCATTCACTAGTTTAGTTTTGGGAAGTATTTTGGGAAGTATTGTGAAAATTATGTGCTATCACTTTTAGTCCTAAATTTAAACTTCCCTCTAAGGTAAACACTGCTTTTGCGACTAATTATTATAAACACTTAGGACTAGTTGTAGTAGCATATGCTTGTAATCCCAGAATTGTGCAGGGAGAGGCAGAAGGGTCCACAGTTGGAGAATACTCTTGGCAACACAGCAATTTTAAGGCCAGCCTGGATTACATGGGATGCTATCTCAGAAAACAAGTGAATAAAAAGTAAAACACTTTGAACAACAGATTACTAATCCATTCTCAATAAAGATCATTAACTTCTCGTACTAGCCATATGACAGACTAAATATCTGTAAAGAAAATTTTTCAGAGAGACCAATTTAAGTCACTAACTAAAATGTACTTTTTTCCAATTTTTTATTAGATATTTTCTTCATTTACATTTCAAATGCTATCCCAAAATTATAGTATAGATAATCCAATAGAAAATAAATGAAATGGATGCAAATTTTTAAGTGCGGTTCGTTCCTGTGATTTTTTTTTTTGTTTGCATTTATAAGGACAGGATCTAGGCTAAAATATAATATCGGTGACACTGGAGGCTAAACTGGACAGAAGGATAAACTGTAGACTCCTCTATAAACTAGAACCCCAAAGAGCAAACCATCGAGAAGTAAACTATCCCCCCAAACACACAGTGAGAATAGAACTTGACTTTGTTCTAGCTCTAACTCATGGGAGTGGAGAGGGAAGAGATGACACAAGATGGGACTAGACAACATAAAAAGTGGAAAAAAAGATAGGCATGGAAAGTCAAGAATATGTCAAGGAAAAAATTACTTCCCTGGGGATTGTACGCTGTGAATCAGCATCCAAACAAGCCTACAACAAACATTCTTTATTTCCATATCTTACAACAACTTAGTCCATTTTCAAACACTCATTTAGAAATATTCAATGGGAATGTGCAGACATTGTCTCTATTTTGTGGGGGGAAATCAAACTTTGAAACCACTTTTCAAAATATTCCAACAGATAAAATCACAATGAATATTGTGATTGATAATAAAAAAATTTACTAAATGAGAGCTAGAGAGATGGCTCAACAGTTAAGAGCTCATGGTACTCTTATGTGGACCTCATATGGGGAAATAAAAAAGTGATATGGAACTCATAATGGGTAAATAAAAAAGTGATGTAAGTCCAGCTCCAGGAAACCCAGCGTTCTCTTCTAACTTCGTAGGTCACTGAAGTCACATGCACAAACCCACATAGGAAGACCTAAACAACATAAACTCCTGCAAATACGATAATAGAAACACAAACTGAAATGAAAATAATAAAAAATTATCAGTATCATATAAAATAAATGTATTTAAAGTCCCAGGACAGGGTAACCAAGGGAGCTCCCCATTCTCTTTGGAGTAGAGGAGGAAATAATAGAGGAATGGAACTGTAAGAGTGGGCTTGGGAAGAAATGGTAAAGGAGGGCTTTGATAGGAATATAAAGTGAATAAGAAAAAAAGTTATTGAATCAATAGAAATCAAGAGATGGTTGAAAATAAAACAAAAGTACAAACTAATAAGCACACATATTTTCACAAAAGAATGAAGCACAATTTCTATAATGAAAATATAGTCAGTGAACTTGTAATAGAAAAGGTTACACAGTTGAAGAATCCATACAGTGGATAATGGATTTGAAACACAGAGCACAGTGAGAGAGAACACAACACAAGATGCATAGAATCAGAATTTCAGAAGACAAATGCCAAGAGAGAAAGGATAGCTCACTTGCTGAAAGAAACCATGAGACGGAACCTCAAATGCAAATCAATGAAAATAAGTTTACTTTAAATGCATTCTAGTGAAACTTGAAAGTACAAAAGACAAAAATAAGATCTTTAAGGTAACTAGGAAGTAAGTACAAAACAAGTATTTGATTTTCAACAAAATCTATGGACACCAACAGAGAAAATAATGGCGTGATTCAGATTTCATGGTCCAGGCTTAAATTCTATACCTGCTGATATTATTTTTCAAAAATAATGGAGAACCTTAACCAACAAGGGGAAATGTGAATTAAAACCCCTAGAAAGAACAAAGACTGATTGACTATCACAACTGTCCAACCAAGGTGATGTCTCCCTGTCTTTCATCTAGATCACATGCTAATGAGATGCCTCGGATAAATGACCCTATTGCAGCATTTCAGCCTTCTTGGCCCTTATGACAACATTGTAATGCCAGTAGGAAGCAGTTACAGAAAAAATATGACAACCATTAACCTCCCTTACAGGATGAGATGCTAAGTCAAAAGGCCTGCATTTTGACAATAATTTATGGTTCTTAGGTCTCAATAGACTCCATAGCCAATGATTTGTAATTTTTGGAAAAAGAAAGGACAAATCAATGATTTGATTCAGTTACAAACCAGAGGAGGGAATGAGAGGACTGAGTTAGCCAAGAGCAAGGCTGACTCCGTGACAGGCTGCAAACTGGCGGTTTTGGAGATGAGGTGTAATTTTCTGTTTGGCAGAAATGAGAACCCAAGCTGGGCGTGGTGCTCGCCTTTAATCCCAGCACTCAGGAGGCAGAGGCAAGTGAATTTCTTGAGTTCGAGGCCAGCCTGGTCTACAGGGTGAGTTCCAGGACAGCCAGGGCTACATAGAGAAACCCTGTCTCGAAAAACAAAAAACAAAAAAACAAAAAACACACACACAGAGAGAGAGAGAGAGAGAGAACCTGGATCCAAGAACTCATGGTCAGCCAACCAGAGCTATGGGCAGCCAATCTGAGGATGACTTGCCACCCTGGAAAGTCCCCACAGCCCTAACTAATTACAAAGGCACACATACCTGGAGATAGAGCCAACCAATCAAGGAAAAGAAATGTAAAAGTCATCCACTCCTACCATAACAGACTTTAAATTGACCCTGCAAAGTACACACCTAAGTCTCCATTTCCAAAGAGGGAGACTCCTGCATGCAGGAAATTCAGCTGAATAAACGCTCTACTTTTGCACGCCATTTGGGTCCGGGGTCTCCCTTCAGCGATTCTTGGAGCCTAACACTATGAAGATACTGGAATGTTGCAGGTTCAGAGGTGAATTGCTTTCTCTAGGACTACTTAGAGCACTGTAGAGCAGCCCTCCCTTGCCTGCCTCTGTGTGTGAAGTAACATTTTGTGACTAGTGGAATCTATTAACATAGCAGAACACTAACTTCCACCAATGCAAAAGCTATGAATGACTTGAGATCGCATCCTAAGACTATAGAAAAGCTTCCTCCTGTCTTGGTGCACTTGCCTTTCTGATGTACCCTCTGATGTATCCTAAACTTGCCTTAATTTAGGACTTTCTTTATTCTGTAAAACTATAAAAATTTCATAAGGCTTCCTCCATCTTAAAACATGGAGTTTGGAGTAAGCTAAATCCGGGTTCCAGGGCCATGGTCATTCAACACAGCTCCAGAATAAACCATCTTTAATTCCCTCAAAATATACTAAGAATAAAATACAAGTATTAACTTAATCAAAATTGAAGAGACTATAGAGAAGGTTTTAACATATGTACCTCAGAGGGAAAAAAATCATCTGACAAAGAAAGACACAAATTGAAATTTCTGCACCCAGTCACGAAATAAATTTAAAATTGTCATAAAAGACAAAGTTCAGTAGTATAGACGATAACCTAGAAATTATTAAAGTAGTCCAGAAAGCAGCTGCCTTGTGATCTCAGAGCTGCTCCTTGCCTGTAAATATGACTTAGGGAATTTGGATGATGACGATGTTCCAATGCATGTTTATCAGTTATCAGGAACTCTGCTGGAAGTTGTCAGTGATGAGGAGGTTATGCATGCCTAAGGAGAGAATAGAGACAAAGCAGCAATACATTCAGCTCAGGCTTACTAAGAGCATAAAACAGTCCTGAAACCTTACACCAATCAGAATGGCTAAGATCAAAAACTTAGGTGACTGCAGATGCTGGCGAGGATGTGGAGAAAGAGGAACACTCCTCCATTGCTGGTGGGATTGCAAGCTTGTACAACCACTCTGGAAGTCAGTCTGGCGTTATCTCAGAAAATTGAACATTCATGATGGTCTCCTAGGTCGTTATGGAGAGGACCCGTATATGGGTCTTCTACAAGGTTAACCATTTTTCCTGTGTACGAGGTGTATGTTCATAGCAGCCTTATTTATAATAGCCAGAAGCTGGAAAGAACCCAGATGTCCCTCAACAGAGGAATGGATACAGAAAATATGGTACATTTACACAATGGAGTACTATTCTACTATTTAAAAAAATGAATTTATGAAATTCTTAGACAAATGGATGAATCTGGAGGACATAATCCTTAGTGAGGTAACCCAATCACAAAAGAAGTCATTGGATATGCGCTCACTGATAAATGGATATTAGCCCAGATACTTAGAACACCCAAGATACAATCTGTAAAACACATGAAAATCAGGAAGGAAGACCAACGTGTGGATACTTCATTCCTCCTTTGAATAGGAGTTACAGAGACAAAGTTTAGAGCTAAAATGAAAGGATGGACCATACAGAGACTAACCCACCGGGGATCCATCCCATAATCAGTCACTAAACTCAGACACTATTGCATAGGACAGCAAGTATTTACTGAAGGGACCCTGATATAGCTGACTCCCACAGAAGGGGATGCTCACAGTCATCCATAAGAGGGAGCATGGGGCCCACATTGGAGAAGCTAGAGATAGAACACCAGGAGCTGAAGGTGTCTGCAACCCTAGAAGAGGAACAACAATATGAACTAAACAGAACCCCCAGAACTCAAGTCTCTAGCATCATATGTAACAGAAGATGGCCTAGTCAGCCATCATTTGGAGGAGAAGCCCCTTGGTACTGCAATCTTTATATGTCCCAATACAGGGGAATGCCAGGGCCAAGAAGTGGGAGTGGGAGGGCAGGGGAGCAGGGAGGGGGTGAGGGGACTTTCGGAATAGCATTTGAAATGTAAATTAAGAAAATATCTAATAAAACAAAAGAAAAAAAATAAAGTCAACTTTAAATATGATAAAACCTAAATAAGAGTGATTGGCATCAAAAATTATTGAAGAAATAATTAATTTTAAATTTTCTTTATTTAATCTTCAAGTTTACATATTTTTGGTAAACATTCAGAAGGGAATTTTTATCTTCCATATGCTAAGCATATACAGTTCTATATTATGAAACAGTAGATTAGAGAAAACAAATGTAGTTCTGTCATCTACAAAATGTAACTCATAATTCTGCTCTCCTAGTATGAGTGATGGTAAAATACTTGTCTTTCCTTATAAATAATAGATTATATTTCAAAATAAGTAAATATAAAATATATTTGAAAACAAATTAATAAATTGGACTCAAAGGACTATAGAGAAGCCTTCCGTCTAAAATAATATGTAATTATTTACAGTTTATATAGAAAATAAACAGAAACTAATCATATACTAAGTCAATGATGTATTGTAAACCCTCTTGTTTAGCTCATTAAAATATGTGTTTTGCTAGCAGTTTAAAACCCTAGTACCAGGAGTATGCTATCCCTTTTTAAGGTTTTGGCCAATGTGGCCCTGTAGATCCCTAAATATTGCAGGCTATTTTCAATGTTCTTTGTTACCATGCAGAACCTGATAGTAAGACCCCATAGTTGAAGACACAAATGTTTTCATCATGAAAGACAGACAAATTAAGCTGGTGCTGAAATGAATGATTGATGCCCACTAGCTAGATTTCATAATATTACATGCTACCAGAAGAGAAGGTAATCATTAGTTCCACATAGCCACGAACCCTGCAAGCTACAACAATGACTGGCTTGACAAGATATGCTACTAGTACAATAGTGGCACAGATGTTATGACAATACCCAACCACTTTTTTATGGGATCCAAGGCCCACATCTTGACTTCTATCTTAGTTAGAGTTTTACTGCTGTGAACAGACACCATGACTACTAAGACAGAAGTCTAAGTCAGGTTTAATTTCACAAGATTGTGATACTCACTTTGGGGAGATATAGGTAGAAAATAAGGAGTTCTGGATTATCCTTGTCTTACATAGGAAAGTCAAGATCAATCCATAAATATTCTTTCTCAAAATGAAAAATGGGTAGGGGGAGGGATGGCAGAGAGATTTTTCAGCAATAAAGAACACTAATGCCCTTTCAATGAATCCAGGTTCAGTTCTCAACACCCACATGGCAGCTCACAACCACCTGTGTATCCAGTTCCAAGGGACCCACCATCCTATTCTCCCATCTATAAGCACATATAGTTCACACATGTTCACATTCATACAGAAAAATAATAGGTAAATCCTGAAATATATATGTATATATTCTTTTTTAAAGTATGTTTGCATTTTAACCCCAGAAGCATTTGTTCAATTGGTCTGTAGATAAGAGGCACGAGTAAATCTTAACATCTTAAAACTCATCTCAGAGGACTGTAGAATGTGTCAAACGCAGACAGCTATTTCTCAAGAACTTTCATTATCAACAAAGTTGAAAGGTTTTATGTTATATTAAATATGCTCTCTAACCATTATGCAATAAAATAGGTAAATTTACAAACAAAACTTTTGAAAGTATCTCAAAGGATTAAAATACAAAATATGCTTTAAATTATGCTGTGATCAAACAAAATCATCGAGATTACATAGAAATGAGCCACAGAGAAATTTTGCCCATCAAATGAGAAATTAAAAAAAAGACACACAACTTTTTTCTCTTTTCTCTTGGTTTTTTTTTTCTTATTTTCTTTTTTTGTTTGTTTGTTTGTTTGTTTGAGACAGGGTTTCTCTGTATAGCCTGGCTGTCCTGGAACTCACGCTGTAGACCAGGCTGGCCTTGAACTCAGAAATCTGCCTGCCTCTGCCTCCCGAGTGCTGGGATTAAAGGCATGTGCCACCACACCTGGCCTTCTTATTTTTTTAAACAACTTGATTTTTTAAGGACAAATTGATGATAACGTTTATTGGAGATGATAGATAGATAGATAGATAGATAGATAGATAGATAGATAGATAGATAGGAAAACAACAAAAAATAAATAATAATCATGCTTTACTCCAACCAGACTTGTAATTTTCTTAACTCTGTACAATAAAAAAGTATGGTATTAGTATGTAAGTAGATAAATCAGTAGAATGAACGGAAAATATGGAAATAGGTAAACTTACTAAAAATCAACTTACTAAAAATCAAAAAGTTGCTTTCTGAATTCTGATAGAAAAAAATATACTTAAGCATTAAGTAATTAGATATTCATGTGGAAAGTACTCAAGTTAGACTGTTCCTCATGCCACACACCTGTATTAATCATAAACAACACAAAATAGTGTAAAATATGGGTCAACTGTTAAAGTACTAGAGAAAATGTTGAAATCCCTGTTAACTATAGGAATAATGGGGGAAACATTGAGATCCCTTGTAGCTTCAACACATAAAAATAGCATTCAAAATTCAAAGTCAAGAAGAGAAAGGCTTAACAAATTTTACTACATAAAATCTATAGGGTGGGTAATAACATAGCATTTCAGGACCAAAGGTGAACTCTTGAGAATGGAGCCCCACAGCAGCCAGACCACAGGGAGTGTACAACAGGAAGAAACTGATGAAGCCTAAGAAGAGGACCAAGGTGATGAACCATGACAAAGAAGATAATGAATATGATGACCAAGAACTGAGTGTTAGATGTGAAGGTTACTCCATTGCAAGTAATGATCATAACAGAAAATTAGTGCCCTGGTGAACACTGCATAACAAATAGACCTCTTAATTCAGCAAAACTATATTAGCTGGATTATTAAACAAACAGAATGCTTCAGAAGGCAGATTTGGTGATACAGAGGAAAAGGTGAGTCTGTGGCTTCACAGTCATTTTCAATTGAATTGAAGGAATGGACACCTAGTGTGTTGAACAAATCAAAGAACTGATTCTAAGCTTCTGTGATAACTATGAGCAGAGCATGAGGGAACAGCTCCTAACTGGCACCAGCAAGATCAGGGACATTTTACCAAGTGAAACATGTTTTCACATGGCTCCATGACTGACCTCTCGTTTGCCAGCAGAGGGCTAGCAGAAACATACAAAACTAGTGTACAGTGTGGACCCTACTGCCTCCCTCCACTACTGCTAATGACATATTTGAAAGAAGAAGCAGAGAAACCCCATTTCCAAAAGGATTGAGCAACCCAAAGGAGGATTTGTGGATGTTTGCAAATGCATAGCACTAATGTTCTATAGGAGGCTCCGACTCTCCATGACAGGGAAAGAATGGAGGCTGTCTAGGGGTGAACTGGTATCTGATGATGAGCCATGAAATTCTTGTGAGTTGTCATCTTAGTTCTAGTGAATAAGAGTCATGTAAAGAGTCATGTATGGGTGTCTAGCCCATTTCCTTCCACAGGAATAGGATTCATTTTTTTTTAAGTTGGAAAATAACTTTATTTGTTCTAGGGCATTGACCAGAGTCCCCTTAGAACTTCTGAAACTGCTTCTTGGTGCCAGCAGCCTTGGTGACCTTGAACACATTGAATCGAACAGTCTTGCTCAGGGGCTTGCACTCTCCAACAGTGACAATGTCTCCGATCTGTACATCCCTGAAGCAGGGGGACAAGTGCACAGACATGTTCTTGTGACGCTTCTCAAAGCGATTGTACTATCGGATGTAATGGAGATAGTCCCGGTGGATGACGATGTTCCTCTGCATCTTCATCTTTGTCAGGACACCAGACAGGATCCGCCCTCGGAGATGTTACCAGTGAAGGAGCATTTCTTGCCTATGTATGTGCCTTCGATGGCCTCTTTGGGTGTCTTGAAGCCTAGACTGATATTTTTGTAGTAAGTATCAAGGGAGTTTTTCCTTGCCAGTTTCTCCCAGCTGAACCCGCTTCTTGTTTTGAAAGATTGTAGGCTGCTTTTGGTAAGCAGCTCCGTCTGAATGTCCGCCATCTTCCTGGTAGCCGGAGAAAAGGAACTTTTTACAAAAGTTTCCTAAAATCCAGTGATTTACTGAAAAAAACTCATTACTTTATCAGACTAAAGTCCTCAATTGAGGATTGATATTCTGTTCGATGTGAAAATGATACATTCGATAATTATCTTTTTAAAATTTAGTCAGATAGTGAATGGCTGATTTAAAATATTCCATGGTAAGAAAAGGTGTAGAGTTGTAATTTTGAGACATCATTAAAAGTCTTATTTCTGTATCCAAAGAAACAAAAAATAAAAATTATAAGCAAAATTGAAAAAAAAAAAGCCCAAATATAAAAAGTCTCAACGCTAATTTCACTGAACCTTAATCATTTTATTTTTGAGATTGATTGTACACCTAAATTTTATCTTGCATTTGCCAAGGCTATTTGGTCCCTCTTCCCAAGCTGATGATGAGGTTCTATTGCTAAAGAAAATACCTACACAAGCCATTGACCTTGGAGAATTTAGGCTGGTGTCAACATAGATCCATCTTCCTACACAAACTAATATTCATGTGTATCTGCCTCCCTAAACACTGGCACTACAGATTTCTCTTAATAAGTCCCCTCTTATTGCTCATTTGTGTTCTTTTCATTATATGGTTATGTTTTGCTTGAGATGGGGGCTTTCTGTGTAGCCCTGAGTGTCCTGGAACTCTATGTAGACCAGGTTAATCTTGAACTCACAGAGACCATCTACTTTCCAAGTGCTGGGATTAAACTTATGTGTTACTACACCTGGATAAACCCAGTTTTTTTAATTGGTGAAAGTATTTTCCTTCTATTGTTTTCAAAATTGAGAGAGAAGTTTTAGGGATTTGAGTGAGGAGAGATGGTATAAACACAGTACTCATATGTGAAATTCTCAATAAATAAAATATAGAGAAACAATTCCATTACAAATGTAAAGATGTCTATCTATAGGAAAATAAGATTTCATGATATTGCTCTTGATATAAAGCATTTATAGACAATAGAATCAAAATACAAGAAGAATCACTATATCATTGTCATATAATTCATTTATATGTATTTTAGTAACTTATTCAATTTCATTTTATTTTTGTTATTTTCAAAGTTTTAATTATCAATATTTGTGGTTTTGGATATTTCTATCTGGCTCTGTGTAATAAGCAGTTCTGTGTCGTAAACACAAGGTCCTTTATTATTTATATGATCCAAATAGTTTCATTAGGATTGTTTACAAACAGAAAGGCTTTTAAAATATTTTAATTATAATAGTGTGTGTGAGATAGAGAGAGACAGAGAGACAGAGAGAGCAGAGGGAATGAGGGGAGAGAGATAAAGAAAGAAGGAATAATGAGAGTGAGAAAAAAAGCAGGAAAGCATGAATGCATGATGGTCAGTGGACTACTTGTTGAAGTTGGTTCTCTCCTTCCACTATGTAGCTCCCAGGGATTGAAGTCAACAGGTTTAGTAGCAAGTGTTCTTATCTGCTGAGCCATCTTGCCAGTCCCTAAAAGGTATTTTTAATCACCCTCTGTAAAGAATTCATAATAGTCTAAACAGAAATTAATACTAAGAGCCTATAAAAAACATTTGCTTGATTTTATTTAAAAGTTAATTAATTGGTGAGGGCTGGAAAATATGGCTATAATGGGTCCAAAGAAAGCTTCAGGGTGTGAAAGAGTAAATGGATGACATACATGCTTCTAAAACTCTACTTAAAGGAGTGTGCTGGTCTGCATAGTTCTGTCACTTGAAAGAGTCAAGTATAGAGATGGGGAAGGTATGGGGATACTTCCCTGTGAGAAAAGCAGCCAGAAGGCAGATCCTGTGCAAAGGATGGGCATTTCCATACACTGAGGGGTGGTTTCCAGCAGGGAAGGTGGCAGAACTGGAACACTTATTAACAGCATGTAGATTTTCATGAAACAACGAAGATGTCAAAGTAAGCTACACCAGGGCATCAGGTTGTCCTCTCTTGGTGAGCAAGATAAGGACTTGAACATTTTGTCACTCAGCATCCAAGGTATTGAGAATCCAGCCCATGCTGGTGTGAGTTGATTGCCAGGACTAGCCATTCCATCTCAGACCTTTAGCGCTAGGCCTGGTACTTAGCACATGCAGTCAAAGGCACCCACTTTATAAATAATGCATCACTTGTTTGGTTCTAGATTCTTGAAGAAGTAATGACATCTCTAAGTGTGTGAGTGTGCGTGTGCATGCATGCACGTGCACAGACACGTGCATATACATGTCTTATAAATTTTTCATGAGTATAGCTTTAGGCTTAAATGTTGTTCTCATCTTAAATAATTATTTGTTTTCAAGTGAGACACTTCTTTACCCATGAAATGTCTCAGCTGTTCTTTTTTTACATGAAAAGTAACGTTTGTGTAGTTTTTGTTTGGTTGGTTTTGTCGTTGTTTGTTGGGAAAAAATAAAGAGTTTCCCTATTCTCTGGTCAGTCAGGTGTGGGAGGGCTGCTACCTAACCTATCCATTCATCCCTGGGTGGGTATTCCTCTATCCCACTCTTCAGGGGGTAGCCAAGGGGCAGCCCTGCCTGGGGACCTCCCCCTCCCCCGAGCTACTTTGCTAAAGCCACCAGGGTTGTAGGAGAGAGGGAACAGGGGAAGAAGTTCCCAACACTAACCCGAGTGTGCAGCGAAACTTGAAGGAACAGAGACGCTTTATGGTTTAAGAGCTTTATTATAGAAATGCAGGGGAAAGGGAAAAGGTAGAAAGGAGGAAGAGAGAGGGGGGGAGAAGAGAGGAAAGCAGAAGACAAAGAGAAAGGGGAGAGGAGAAAGAAGTGAGAGAAGTGAGAGGTAAAAGGACAAAGGAGTAAGAGAGCAAGAGGTAGGAGCTGAGTACTCCTTTTTATGGTCTTCACTGTTGCTAGGTAACTGGGGAGGAGTTTAGCCTGAGGGTCAGTAGTAGCTTGGGCCATTGCTTATGTGACTACTAACCATGCTTCTCTTGTGGGGGCTGTGGGAGGTGGTAACTTTGGCAGGGGCCAGAGTTCCAGGAGCATGAGGGAACGCCTACCGTGTCATGTAGGTGAATTATGACCATCAGGGTTCAGACCTCAGCTAGACTGGAGACCAGCCTGCAATTCCCCACAGTTGTTGGCATTTTGTTTTGTTTTGTTTTGTTTTGTTTTGTTTTGTTTTGTTTTGTTTTGTAGTGTTCTATGATACCACAGTACCTAGACAGTTCTGCTGTATCACATGGTTAAAACATAAAACTGAAGCTTAAATATATAATAATTCTGAACCAGTGAGTGCCCAAATGGTGCTCAGACAGTAATAGTTTATCAATTAACTTATATGCCAACGATCAGCTTGGTGAATGGCTTCTACCTACCCCAATGATTCATTTCATTGTAACTGCGCATATTTCAGTATTCATCAGTGCCCTAGTATATGTGAGCAACCCACAGAATAGGGCTATTCGCCTGGTTTACTGTAATATAGAGACAGACAATACTCATTACTCTGCTACTCTGAAATGTAGAAGAAGGCGATAAGAAGTTATGTAGACACAATGGGAGCCTTTGGAAGAGAAGGTCCACAGGCTTCCACCACAAACTGTAATGTTTGCATGTCTTTGTGTTGTGCAGCTGAAACCTTCCACAGCTGAAACCTCCCATCCTGGAGTGAAGCTCCCTAAGACTCAGGATGCTCTAAAGAGAAGTTCCTTGAGCCTCAAGAATAAAGGGTTTGTAAGTCTCAGAAACTCCATGAAACTGACTGAATGCACAAGGCCTTTCCATTCCAGAGCAAATAGAATTAATAAGGACTGCTCAGCACATGCGGAGCAGCCGAGCTTCCTAGAAGGAACCCCATGACCTATCAATATGCCTGTAAGTTATGCAGAGAGTTTGCAGACTCTAATTTTCATCCATGCTAGGGTGGGCTTTTAGTGATACAGTTGTCTTTGTGTCATTTTTAAATCTACAGGCAACCCCTCACACATACTCCTTTAAACAACTCCCATAAATGTATTGACTCTTCAAGTTGAACTTTGATGCTATCTTTATTTTGGTCTGACAGTGATTCGTTTCAAGAGTGAGTAGATGTTTGCTCCTCCCCGAGAGCAGTGCCATATGCCTCTGTGTTATAGTCCTCTCATCTGCGTTTATGTCTAGTTCTCTGAATGAACTGAGAATAGTGTGTCTAAGGCTGACTCTTCCCGGCTGTGTCTGCTCACAGCATCATTCCAACAAGCTTTCCGTTGCTCTCCTATAACAACTTTTTGTTTCTTTTTCTTTCTTTTGAATTTTTATAAACATACAGACATGTGTTAGCATTTCCTACACTTAAACAATGGCAGCAAAAATGCCTCCCTTGGCACTATGCAACTTTGTCTCATAGAAAATGTCTTCAGGGCTGGTGAGATGGCTCAGCGGGTAATAGCACCCTACTGCTCTTCCGAAGGTGATGAGTTCAAATCCCAGCAACCACATGGTGGCTTACAACCACCCGTAATGAGATCTGACGCCCTCCTCTGGTGCGTCTGAAGTCAGCTATAGTGTACTTATGAATAATAATAAATGAATCCTTGGACTTGAGAGAGCAGGGACTGAGCAAGTGGTACCAACCAGAGCAAGCGGGGCCGACCGGAGCGAGCAGGGCCAAACGGGGGTGGCCAGAGCGAGTGGGGCTGGCCAGAGCGAGTGGGGCTGGCCAGAGCAAGCAGGGTTGACTGGAACAAGGAAAAAAAATGTCTTCAGCCTAACTGCCTATATGTACTTTTTCAACTTGCTCTCATGTCATTTTGAGCTTGCTTAAACCAGGATTTTACAGCTTCATCCAACCTTTGAAGAAAACTTTAAGGTCTTTCAGCCATTCTTCCCAAAGTCAATGGTGTGGTCTACTCCAGGAGATGCAATGGTCTTAAGTCCTACTCTATTCCACCTATCAGCAGAGATGTACATATCCCTGTCCTCCATTCCCAGGTGTCATTCTATTGGGCTGACACCTTATTGACTTCTCTTTCTCACTGTTTATTAATGGCTCATCCTCAATTCCCAATCTCTAAATCATTTTTATATTTTTTTTATTATTTGACAACTACCACACACACACACACACACACACACACACACATACACATACACACACATTTTTTAATACTACTACCACCCAGTCCCATCTCTCCTTTCTCCTGATGAAATTATTCTTCTCATCAAGCCCCTTCTTAATTTGATGGATTTTTTTGTGTGTTTGTTTGTTTGTTTTAACCCTCTGAGTTCATTTATGGATGCTTGCTCACATTAGTCTAAGAGTATTATCTACTGAAACATGGACATTGTAACAGTGGAGAATGACACTGAAGAAAATAACAATCCCTCTCTTATCACTTATGAATGACCCATAGTCCCTCAGTGAGAGTTGGGTTCTGATCAATCCCAAGGCTGTGCATGGTAAAATAGTGCATGGTAAAATAGTGGAGAATCTAACCTCATGCAGACCTTGGATAAGTAAGCACAGCGTTTTTGAGTGCCATGCTATGTCCTGAATAGGAACCCTATTTCTCCTCATTCTTCTCCATCCCCTGGTCCTCACTCTTTACACTCCTTCTAATGCTCCCTGAGCCTGGGAAAAGACCTTTTACTTTCTTTCTTAATCATACATTATCTCAGTATATGATTTAATCCAGTCCGCCAGCAATAAGCAACACTGTCACACAAGACCTGGAACATGTCTGTATCAAACTGTATTTCTCACCAGAACACAGGTTGAATTATCAATAGCCTATGTACTATCTTCACGTTTCTATCAGACATATCAAAATGAGTTCATCCAAAACCAATCTTAATTTTTTTTTTTTTATCTCGGATCTCCCAAACCTTTGCTTTGTATGAAATTTCCTATCTCAGTACAAGACATCTTTACTCAGCATTTGGTCAGGACAAAAAATTTATAATATTCTTTCTCTCCTACTCTATAGTGAAGCTATGTTATTTCTTTGGGATAGATCCATAATTTATCATGTGCTATTTAGCATTATCACTGCTATTACTGTGGCCGATCCTCTGCCACACAGCCATTACTGTAACCTAGTAACTGGTCTAGCTTTCACTTTTCACCCTCAAATGACCTATGGATATACCTGTCAGAGTGAAAAATCTATAAATCAACATTTTCTCTCCAGATTCTCCAGTAGCCTCTCATCTCATGCTGAGTAGAAGCTGAAGTCTTTATGATGTCACCCAAAGATCCGTATCAGCTGCCCATCCGATCTCAACCTTTACTGTTTCTATGTCCTAAGTTCCTTTCTCTCTTCCCCTCTCTCTCTGACCCGGTCATATTCCAACAATCTTCCAGGGATGTCTTGCTTCTTTCAAGGTCTGCTCAAATGTCACCTGGTTGGAAGAGCATTCTCTGACCGCTGTGTGAAAAATAAACAGCTGTAGCTCACTCTTGCCTTCCTTTTTCTGACCTGTTTTTCATCATAGCATTATCAACACCTATGTTCTATGTTTCTGTAAAGGTGGACATCATCTTTCTCTCTCCACTAGAAAGTAAAGTTTTGGAGAGTGAGCTATTGTTATGTTTATTTTTATAGTCTTAGTTCTGTGACTATGATAAGTAAAAGCTAAATGAATACATGGATGGATGAATGAAATCCCCAAATGCATAATTTTAGAGGGAAGATAACATGTTTTCTATAAATCTGTGACTATTCTTAAATCATTCAAGTTAAGATATCATCATATTAATTTCCCTTAAATCACTTCATGCATATCCATGAATATAATATGATCAGGCTGTGTGTCTATTTTAATAATAAACATCACTACATGTTTCCTAATAGACCCCATCAAATTCACAGTTTAATGTACTTCTAAGCTGTTTGGGGTTAAGAACCATGTTGGACCCTTGTGTTTTAACTGACTGCACAAGAATAAAAAGAAGATATGCCTTTGATTTCCTCTCTGCTTGGCTTCAGCGCTGGGTATTTTAATGACTCCAGTGACAGCCAGGTTTGGAGACTGCTTTGCAATCATTGGTGATCACACTAGGTGTTCTCCTCCAAAATCTAGGACATGATTTAGAACTGGAATGAAAGGAAAGCAACGGTTAAAGCATCATTACACACCACAAGGACACCGGCTGGTGTGATACAGTGAGCCTTCTATTCGGGGCAAAGCTAATTGAAGAAAGATTTTGCTTCCCCCAGGATTAAGATACAAGTGCGGCCACATAAAAGAGTTCTGTAGGCTGCTGTACTTCTGCCTACTTGGAAGCTCAATGCTGTATTTTTTTCTCACACTAACTAGCAAGGCCTTTACTCATATGCTTTGAAAATTAGAAGCAGAGGGTATTTCTTAAAGTAATGAATGTTTTGTCTGAGACATACCAACATGTGTTTTGAAAGAAACTAAAAAAGTAGCATACAGTTTATGGAGACTTAAGTAGATCTTGTTATCCGGTGAGAAGGTCTGTGCATCTTGTCTACCACCTTAGAAAATACAATCTTTATCCAAGCATTAGTATTTTCTGCTTAGATCAGATTTTTTATTTCAGCAGACTAAGAAAATATACTTTACTTCCTATATTGAAGGATAATATTCACTGAAGAATATAAATCATAATATGAAATAATTATATTCTGCTTGTCAGAAAGTAATGTCTACCTCACTACCAATATGAGGTACCAATAATAAATAAATAAATAGATAGATAGATAAATAAATAAATAAATAAATAAAAACTTTAGAAGGTACTGAACTAACAATCCTTATAATCTCCAACCTGGTAAAAACCTAAGCAGATAAACAATATCAGCAAAGAACAGTGTCTCTCTTTGTTTTGTCTGTTCAGTGTCTGATTCTGCACTTCTCACTACCCCTGAATCTCACTAGGACCCAAAGCATTTGGAGGAATTTCATGTGTTGGAACAGACCCAGATTTAGCATACCTAATGAGTACCAACTTCCTGCTCACCAGGCCATACAGTAAAGCATCTGCAGTCCCAGTCAGGAAGGACGGGACTGCTCTCCAGACTCAGAAAGGACAGGACTGCTCTCCAGACTCAGGAAGGACGGGACTGCTCTCTAACCCCTATCTTCCAGTCAGCTCTATCTATCCTTGAAATCTACTCTGCCCTGGCTATTTCTGCTTAGAGGAAAAAAACAAAACTGTATGTAATCTCTCTTCTGCAGCCAGAGAAGGTTTTCTACTTTTTGAGGGTTTACATGATTAGCTTGAACCCAGGCAGATAATCCAGGATAATCCCTCCATTTGGAACACTGTGGCCCACAGGTAATTTTCACTGTGTATTCACAGATTGCATGGGTGAAAATGTGAACTTTGGTCCTGGGAAACATCCTGCCAGTATCTTCATTTTCCTCATACCCCAGAGTTATTTGTTGTTAATAGTTTAATCTGCTGACCATATTACAGTGTGGGCTGGTAAGCATGGAGAAAGACTGAACACAAAACTTAAAACAGTGAAAACTTTCCCAGACTGTAGGTTTAATTAGCCAAATGGAAAGGCTGCCTCCCCGCTAACAGAAATACATAGGAGAATTCTACTCACTGTGAAATATTGGCAAAGGACTTGAACAGATAATTAGAAATCCTAGACAATGTGGTTCTTCCAAGGCAGTTTTGGGAAATCATAGGGAACAGCTTATTGTCTGTGGACAGCTTTTAAATGCTTGGACGTGAGCTAGTTTACACTGATTTCAAGTCCAATATTTATGCCCAATCTGTTTCTTAAGTGACATTTCCAGTCCCTCGTTTCTAACTCTCCTAAATGAAAGAAACACACCAGCATTTCTCCAGTGTGTGCATACAGATGATGTTTAAAAAAAAAATAGAAGAGGGTGATCTTTTGAAAGTCACTAATTCTTTGAAACACCTGTATTTGATTTCTTGTTTATACATGTTACAAGAGGCAGATACCAAGGTAGGTCTGCAAAAGTCAGCTTGGATTATAATTTTCTTAGGATTTCTGCTGCACATGAAGACCCTAGACAATTAACATCTGAGAAACTTCATTAAGTGCTTGAGTGAAGCATATCACGATACCATGCCCCACATAGAGTTCCTGGTCTCACAGAGCTTTCCCTTTCCAGGAACAATCAACAGAGAAAGTTCCAGGTCAAGGACGCATCTCCCAGGCATGAAGTCCTTCAGAGCCTGGCTTCAGAAAAATGTCAAAGCCCACAAGGCTTTTCTGAATATGCACCCATGTAAGGCAGAGCTTCGCTCCCAGGAATCCACATGGGATCATGTCCCTGGGATGCCTCTGTCCCTTTCCTTCTCCACTGACGCTTGGAATAGCTCGATTTTCTTTGCAGATCATTGTTCACCATCCCTAATTAACACTGTAGGAAAATGCAGCCCACAGATTGCCTTCCATCCCTTTTGTTCCTTTAATGAGTGCAATTTTTTTTTAATAATTTGCTGTAAACTTGACTGCTTAGAAGCAAAAAAATTGGATGCTATTCAGCCATAATACTGCCCTAGTTTTTGATCACTAGTTTGTATAATTCTACATAAATTCTAGACATCACAATTATCCTTTCTGGAACACTTAATGACTACTTATTTCATTATGTTGAGATTGAAGAAACAGTGAAGGCAGCCACTGGTTGTAAAGATGCCAGCCTATTAGCTCCTGTCATCTCATGCATGCCTGGGGCATATTTTCGGAGTGAGGGTCTAAGTGTCAATAACTAACATATATTAGGATAGCTGAGTTTTAAAGGGAGAAATGCAGACCACCAGAGACCCTGGCCTCTCCTTTCCATGACTCTCCTTTTTTTCCATTCTTTCATGTAAAGACCTTATAATAAATCCATAAAAACTCATTTTCCAAAAAGAGGCAATACAATTTTTAAGTTTTATCCTATTTATTGTTTCTACTGTGGTAATTTTTCTCATGTACACTATCATAGAAAATTTAAAAACACCACAAAATAAAAGTTAAAAAAAAAAAAGGCTCATAATTCGAACAATTCTCATTCTTTGCACCACAAGAACCAAACAAGGCTTAACTTGCTTGTAGTACCTCTGGCAGCATTCAACCATCCGCCCAGCGCTGCTCCCTCTACACAGGGGGCTCCTGAACCAAAGCGTGGATTAATCTAAGAACCAGGCAGAGAAGACATCAGTCACAACAAAGCTGGAGTTTGGCTCAGAACCACCTCTGAAAAGCCGCAAGTCTCGCGTTTGTAAAATGCGCCTTTACTGCCCTCTAGCGTTCCTCTTCTAGATTCCATGGAGTCCCTTGCGGAACCGGAAAAGCTGGAGATCAAAGGGAGAGAATGATTACAATAGAAATTCAATTCTCTGATCTCAGAGAATTCCTATTCAGGGAAAAATATATATATATATATATATAACCTGAAGCTGATAATTTCTTGTTCTCCTTCCCAACTCCAAATTTCTTGATTAACAGAACATTATCTTTATTTCTCTCTGACGGTGCTTTTATCTGAAAGAGAAATGGTTACTGTGATGATCCTGGGAATAAACAGTTACAGATTTGCTTTATGTATTTGGAGTTGTAAAAATAGTCTTAGGTGAAATAGAAATATCATAAATAAAAAGAACAAACTTGTTAAAGAAGGACAAAGATGACAACATATCACAAATTATAAGAAAGATTACTCAAAGGAAGATAAAATGCTCAGTGGTGAAGCCTTTGCCCCAAGATTGTACCTTCTTCCCTCATACAGAAGAGTCGAAAGGATCTCAGGAGCTAAAAGTAAAATTAGCTTGGCTGTCTTCAAATTAAAATGAATTTTCATCAAATCCTCGAAGTTTTGAAGCCCAAAGAAATGACAAGAATTAGCTTATCTCAAAACAATACTGTTTTAACAGCTACGAGACACATCAAAGACATGTGAGCAGATGAAAACAGAAGACAGCTTCAAAAGCATCCCTTAGAAAGTGAGAATGAGCAGGTGTGCTCAGGGTGGCCTCGCAGTAACCGAACATACTCACCAATATTACTCCATGTTTTGGAATGCTCACATTAACAGAAATATTTTAAAAGAGTATATAATGCTGGAAAAAAAGAAGATATAAAATCAACTTTTGCATATCTTAATGGTTATTCCTTTTTATTAGATATTTTCTTTATTTATATTTCAAATGCTGTCCCAAAAGTTCCCTAAACCCACATTCCGCCGTGCTCCCCTACCCACCCACTCCCACTTCTTGGCCCTGGCATTCCCCTGTGCTGGTGCATATAAAGTTTACAAGACCAAGGGGCCTCTCTTCCCAATGATGGCCAAGTAGGCCATCTTCTGCTACATATGCAGCTAGAGACACGAGCTCTGGGGGTTCTGGTTAGTTCATATTGTTATTCCACCTATAAGATTGTAGACCACTTCAGCTCCTTGGGTACTTTCTCTAGCTCCTTCATTAGGGGCCATGTGTTCCATCCAATAGATGACTGTGAACATCCCCTTCTGTATTTGCCAGGCACTGGCATAGCCTCACAGGAGACAGCCATATCAGGTTCCTTTCAGCAAAATCTTGCTGGCATATGCAATCATGTCTGGGTCTGGTTGCTGATTATGGGATGGATCCCCAGGTGGGGTAGTCTCTGGATGGTCCATCCTTTCCTCTTAGCTCCAAATTTTGTCTGTGTAACTCCTTCCATACATATTTTGTTCCCTATTCTAAGGAGGAATGTAGTATCCACACGTTGGTCTTCCTTCTTCTTGATTTTCTTGTGTTTTGCAAATTGTATCTTCTTTTTTTTTTAAAGTCGGATGACACCATTTTTTAAAATATCTATACCCCCAAATAGACCATGTTTTTGTACATAATAGCCTAAAAGAATATTCTGAAATGTATAAAGTGTTCATTGTCAAAGGTGTTTCAATGTATCTATTAATGTATTTGTATAGGTTTGTATTTTAAGTGCAGATACTAGAACTATGTAACATAGCTTCAAGCAGAAACACACACACACACACACACACACACACACACACACACACACACACACACTGGGGACTATGTCTCAGGAGAATCATTGATCCTCTCAACCTTTAGAGGTGGTAATAGGATCTGTTTGTGTAGACAGAGCCCCAGGACACTTGCCTTTGGCCTCAAGCACTTTTTTCTATTCACTTCCAACATACCTTAAAAATAGCTACTTCCTAAAATCCATAAAACAGAAAAGAGAAAGGAAACATTTTTTGGAATGACACTGACTTTTTCTTTTATTAAAAATATTTTTGACACAAATATCCTGATAATAATTTCCACTTCCTCTCTTACACAAATCCATACCCTTGGTTACAAAACAAATGGGTATATATAAATAATATTAAAATAAGGTAAGGATTGCTCTGTAGTACAGCTTGAGGTCAGGCATGGTGATTCCACCAGAGGTTCTTTTATTGTTGAGAAGAGTTTTTGCTAGTCTAGGTTTTATGTTATTCCAGATGAACTTGCTAATTGTCTTTTCTAGATCCTTGAAGAATTGAGTTGGAATTTTGATGGGGATTGCATTGAATATGTAGATAGCTTTAGGCACGATAGCCATTTTTACTATATTGATTCTGAGTAAAAACAGGCAAATTGGAATAGAACAAAACAAACAAGCATTCGGAAGAAAAGAGACAAAGAAAAGCATAAGAAACACATGTGGATACACACACACACACACACACACACACACACACACACACACATTATCACACAGAAAAATCCAATTAAAACACAGACCAAAAACCAAAACATATAAGCAAAAGCCCTGTAAGGATGAAAAATGAAAGGAGGGACTGAAGAAAAATGGGAGAAAGGAGAGAGAGAGGGAGGGAGGGAAGGAGGGAAGGAGGGAGGGAAGGAGGGAGGGCAGAAGGAAGGAAGGTTGGTTTGGTCTGTGATTTTCTTTGTTAGGCTTTTTTGTGGTTTAGGTGTCAGGGGACTTGCCTCCTCAAATAGAATTGGGCAATGTTTCTCCTGTTATTATTTTGTGGACTCATTTAGGAGTATTGACAATAATTCTTCTTTGAAAGTCTGATATAATTCTGAGTTAAAGCCATCTATCTCCCAATCTATTGTTGTTTGTTTGCTTGCTTGCTTGCTTTTACATTTCTTTCTTTCTTTTTTGTTTTTTTGGTTTGTTGTTGTTGTTGTTGTTTTTGAGGGGGTGGTGAAGAATTTTAATTACTGCTTTTATTTCATTAGGGGTTATAGGTTTCAGTTGCTTATATGATTTTTTAACTTAGGTAGATGGTATATATCCAGAAAATTATCTCTTTTTTGTTTTTGTTTGTTTGTTTGTTTGTTTTGATTTGTTTTATTAGATATTTTCTTTATTTACATTTTAAATGTTATCCTCTTTCCTGGTTTCCTTTCCAAAAATTTCCTCCCACAGCCCCCTGCTCACCAACCCACCCACTCCTGCTTCCTGGCCCTAGCATTCCTCTACACTGGGAACTTGACCTACAGCTGCACTCAAGTACCAGGAAGGACATCATGGTTTGTCCTTGGCCATACCCCAGAGTTAGTCCCTAGCTACTTATTAGCAACATCCAAAGATTAGTCTGATAGTTTCAGACGAACTTTCAGACCATTTATGATGGTTCATGGTTTTGCTTCAGAGCCCTCACCTGTCAGCTTACAATAGTCACACAATTAGATGCTTGTCCTGATGAAATCCCTCCTTTATTAGCATTTCCTATAAAGCCTTGTCCTGCTGAGATCTCCGCCCTCCTGTCCTGCTGCATCACTGATGTGGTGTAGCCCAAGCTCTAGCTTGGAAATAAAAGACCATAGTGCTATTCCATCTACATTGGAGTCAGCTCCTGGGTGGTCATTTGGGTTAATAAATACTTCCTGGCACAACAGCTAACGAGATGGAGATGGCTGTGCTCAGGAAACTGTCTCCTAACAATCCATAAGTTTAGGTCTGCTGCATTTCCATTTCATTCAATTCAACATTTTCAGTTTCTCTCTTCATTTCCATCTTGACTCATTTTTCATTCAGTTATGTATTGTTCAACTTTTCCAAGTTTGTAAACTTTCTTTTGTTTCTGTTGTTATTGACATCCAACCTTAATCCATTGTGGTCAAAAAGGAAGCTGGATGTTATTTAAATTTTCTTATAGTTGTTGAGACTTATTTAATGTCCAGGTATATAGTCAATTTTGGAGAAAGTTCTATGTGCTCTGAGAAGAAGGTATATTCTTTTGTGTCTGGGTGAAATGTTCTCTAAATATCTATTAGTTTCATTTGGTTTATGGTGCCATTTAGTGCTAGAATTTCTTAGTTTAATTTTTGTCTGAGAGTAGGGTATTGAAGTCAGCCATTACTATTGTATGAGGGTCAATGTATGATTTTAACTGTAGTAATGTTTCTTTTATGAACATTTACGTATTTTTGCTTGGTGCATAGATATTTAGATTTGCCATATTCTCTTGGTAGATTTTTTTCCTTTTAATGAGTATACAGTTTACTCATCTGTCTCTTCTGACTAGTTTTAGTTTGAAATCTATTTTGTTAGCTATTAAAATGGCCTCACCAGTTTGCTTCTTGGGTACATTACTTGGAATATCTTTTTCTAGGCTTTTACTATGAGGTGATGTCTGTTCTTGATATTAAGGTATGTTTCTAGGATGCGGCAGAAAAATGGATTTTTTTTCCTATGCAATTTTTTGTCTGTGTCCTTTTGGGGAGATTGAGATGACTTATTAGTAGAGTTATCAACAAATAGTATTTTGATACCCCTTATTTTGTTGTGATGGTATGATTTTTTGTTGTTTTGTTGTTGTTGTTGTTGTTGTTGTTGTTTGGTTTTGGTTTTGGTTTTTTGGTTTGCTGATCATAGGGTTTTTTGGGTTTTGTTTTTGTTTTCTTTGTGTTTTCTTGAGTGTGGTTGACCTCTCTGGTTAAAGTTATTCTTCTATCCTATTATGTAGATTTACATTTGTAAATAGATACTGCTTAAATTTTGTTTTATCATGATGTCTCTCTCTATTATGATTTTTGCTAGAAATTGTGTCCAGGGAAGGCATCTCTGACCTTTCAGAATCTCTAAAACATCCATCCAAAGTCTTGTGTCTCTTATAGTCTCCAATGAAAAATCATGTGCTATTCTAACAGGTCTGCCTTTCTATGTTACTTGTTCTTTTCTCTTGCAGCTTTTAATATTATCTTTGTTCTGTATACTTAGTGTTTTGATTGTTATACATCAAGGGGACTTTCTTTCTGCTCCAGTCTGTTTAATGTCTCTATGCTTCCTGTATCTTGATGGGCAATTTCTTCTTTAGATTAAGGAAATTTTCTTCTAGATTTTTGAAAAATTTTTGTGCTTTTGACCCAGATTTCTTCTCCTTCCTCTGTTCCTATTATTCATAGATTTGGTCTTTTAATAGTTTTCCTGATTCTCTACTCCACAGGAGGGAGTCGTGTGTGTTAGCCTCATGGGGCTGGGGATAAAATTGAAGAATTGGAATTAGAGGACAGGAACGAAAGTGAAAATTGCCCACCTGATTCTGAGTTCTCCAGGTATACAGTACCTCTTAAACACTTTACATGAAGTAAAGCACCATTTTGAAAAATCAAAGGACATGTTTTAAGACCTATAGTAGTAAAATCCTTAACAAAATAGTATAAGAGTAAAATAGTCACTTCTGGTGATTGAATGTTGGAATTTTGTTTTAACAAAATTACCCCTGAGATGACAGAACAGTGACTGTGCAGGGCTTCACTGTGTGTTTCCTAATCTCTGGATTGCTTCACACACCCTGCAGAGGACCAACCTTTAGAAATGGCACAGCTGTCCAGACAGGATACAGAGAAGATTCAGACACACAAGAACTTACATTAAGAAGTTTATGAGATATATCCAGAAGATATTCCATCTGGTAATAAGGACACATGTTCCACTATGTTCATAGCAGCCTTATTCGTAATAGCCAGAAACTGGAAAGAACCCAGATGGCCCTCAACAGAGGAATGGATACAAAAAATTTGGTATATTTACACAATGGAGTACTGCTCAGCTATTAAAAACAATAAATATATGAAATTCCTAGGCAAATGGATGGATCTGGAGGCCATCATCCTGAGTGAGGTAACCCAATCACAAAAGAACTCACATAACATGTACTCACTGATATGTGGATATTAGCCCAGAAACCTAGACTACCCAAGATACAATTTACTAAACACATGAAACTCAGGAAAAAGAAAGATCAAAATGTGGACACGTCACCCCTTCCTAGAATTAAGAACAAAGCACACATTGAAGGAGTTACAGAGATCATGTGTGAAGCTGAATCCAAAGGATGGACCCAATGACTACGGCTGCCAGGGATCCATCCCATAATCAGCCACCAAACATAGACACTATAGCATATGCCAGCAAGATAGTACTGAAAGGGCCCTGATATAGCTGTCTCGTGGGAGACTATACCAGTGCCTGGCAAACATGGAGGTGGATGCTCACAGTCAGCTATTAGATGGAACACAGGGTTCCCAAGGAAGGAGCTAGAGAGAGTACCCAAGGAGCTGAAGGGGTCTTCAACCCTATAGGTGGAAGAATAACATGAACTAACTAGTACCCCCTGAGCTCATGTCTCTAGCTGCATATATAGAAGAGGATGGCCTAGTTGGACATCATTGGGAAGAGAGGCTCCTTGGTCATGCAGACTTTATATGCCCCAGTACAGGGGGACGCCAGGGCCAAGATGTGGGAGTGGGTGGGTAGGGGACCAGTGCCGGGAGGGGGCAGGGTATAGGGAACTTTCTGGATAACACTTGAAATGTAAATGAAGAAAATATCTCATAAAAGTTGGAAAAAAAAAGACTTAACCGGAAAAAAAAAGAAGTTTATGAGATTCTCAAAAAAAAAAAAAATGTACATAATTGTTTATGTTAGAATCTTGCATATTTCAGGAAATACTTCAACACTGAAAAAAATTGAATCTCATGAATTTAGTAACACTATCAATGTTGTACATTTTACCAGTTTATACCTGAAATTCTGGGGTCCCAATTCATGTTTTCTCCTTAGTTTGCTAAAGATGTGTCTCCAGGGCCACAGAGCAGCTGAATCTAAAAGAAGATGGGGACTGGGTAGCATGTGAGCAGTGGACATTATGAGCTCACAGAAACGGGAGCAGAAAAAAGCAATGCATACTTTCACACATAGCAAAAGTATTTTTGTTTTAATAAAGTCCTTATTCTGGGCTGAGGAAGCAAGAGATTTAATGGGTCCTCCAGATGCTATTTGTGACATTACATATTTAAATGACATACAACATGATTATGTTAAATCCAGAAACTACTGATCAAGATTGGAGATGATTCCAATTCTTTCCTTTTTGCCATCCTACCAATTCATTCAGTTGTGGGTCACTGGTTTTGATTCAAATCATAAATTGGGAGTACTAGAGATAAGAGGAGCAAAGGGAGAAGCTTACTCTTTATTGCCCCTGAAAGATCTTTTGTTAATAGAAAATATCTGACAGAAAGAAATTTTACTGTAAGAAAAAATATAATAATTTTTTTTGGTTTTTGTTTTTTATGCTGTTCTGTTCTCTTGGTTTTTTTTTTTAAACATAACTACCCAATTAAATGCAACTGCCTAAAATGTTCATCATAGAAATGTACTGATTTCTTTCCAGTAAATTTACATATATTTAAGCAAATAAAGGGGAGAAAACATTCTGTAATGGTTTCTAAAATGCTGTACCTATAAGAAGAAAAGAAAGATGAGGGAGTGGCTCCATAGAAGAGGGAACAAGTTTGTGGAGAAACAAACATAGCAAAAGAAGGGCAGGCATCAGAGACCAGAGTAGATAAGAAGGGAGAGAACCCAACTGCCTCTGAGGCCTGCTGTGTTCTTCCTGCATCAGTGCCTTAAGAGTTAATTCCCCAACAAACAGCAAAGCAAAGCAGAGCTTTTACATCTCATCTAAGTGATGAAACCAGTAAAAATAGTTTGCTTTTCATAGGGTAATGTAAAGCACAGCAATTTAGTGGCTTTGCAACACTAAAACAAGTATTGTAGAGATTCTCCTGTTTTACTTGGCTTGAAAGAAAAGTGATCACAAGAAAGAGGAGGGAAGGGGGAAGTGTTAAGGTTTGAGTTGAACTTCTCTGTTTAGGCACTCCATCCCCAGCTCCTGGCACTATTTGGGAAGTTATCAATACATAGCTTGCAGATAGAAGACAATAAGGCAGGCCTTGAAGGTTATTTCCTGCTCTTAACTCCAGTCTAGCTCTGTTTCCTGGTCTACCATGATGTGAAGTAACTACAATCACTGCCACCTTGAAGAGCTCCACAATGCCCAGCCTAACCCACAGGGTGCACTGGAGTCCCTGAAATCAGGAGCTAAAGTAAATTCTCCCTCCTTCCCATTGTTTCAGTGAGGCGTTTTATCACATCAAGGAGAAAAAAAAAATGCAAGATGTGAGGTATAATAGAGGAACCAGTTGAGAGGAAAGGAAGAATTCAAGCACACAGGAGATAAATGGAATTTTGGGTTCTAATTAACTCCCTGTCTTAGGGAGTCTGAAAAGAAAAATGAAGGATTAGCCACCTGCTGCTATCAAAAGACTATGAGCACTGTTTAGGTAAAATATTCTGACAATCCTATAAATTTAACCAAAAGAAGCTAATACATTGAAAGTATAGGAAATTGAATTTTCACACAAACTAATTACAGTAATCCAACAATAAAAAGCTTGGTCACTCTCAGCAGTTGGTTTTGTTGGTTTTTTTTTTTCCATTTATTGATTGCTAGAAATCTCTGCATTTTTGCCTTGGACCAGGATAACACATAATATTCAACTCTAATCCATAAATACTAATGAGTAATTCACTGGAAATAGTATCTACAGTGTGGTAACATCCTGCAATCTCGATTCTATTTTTTAATCTATAAAATTAGGTTAATTTATTCATATTTAAAGTACTATTCTTTACAGCAACATATGAATATGATAAAATAATTTTTAAATTCTATCATAATTTCCAATATGTAATGCTTTTACAATACACAAGATTTTTCTTAAGGATTCAAGTTGGGTGAAACATAAGTATTATGCTTTTAGAATAAAAATTGAATTGTGGGGCTATTCCACTTCACTCACCATCTGAATATAAACATTAATTTAAATAGTCACCCAGCCTGTTGCCAGTAACTAATCACAATAGGAAAAGCATTACTATGAAACAAAAATTAAAGTAGAACCTAAGACAGCAAGTTATATAGCCAAATAGATGAGGGGCCTTACACTTGCTCTCTGGTTTGAGGGCAGTTTTATAAGGTAGACACTAACAAGGAGAAAGAGGAGAAAGCTAGTGAGACTAGTGCAGAGCATGAGCGTTCAGAGGATGAGCAGAAAGGAGAGAGATTTCCCCCTGTTGATCCTTAATTGTAACCACTCTGTGGTCTAGCCTGACCCACTAATAAATCATGAGTAGTCACCGTTCATCACCTTATCACATAAATCCTCCATTTCTTCCTGCTAATATTTTTCTTACTTGTTTTCAGGCTCTCTTTCTGCCCTTTAGTGAAATCCCACCTTCTTGTCATGGCCTTGATCATCTCACCCCTTAACTACCAAACACCACTCCTTACTACAGTATCTAAGTCTGCGGCAGGAAATAAAAGCTTGTCAATATATATCTCAACACCAATTACTTACTGCTTCTCTAAAACCAAGGCATGCCTAATTCTATTTATAAAATAAAAGGCTTTTCCTCTCTAAGGAAATTTTAAATGTCACCATACACCTGAGAAAATGCTGGAAGGGCTAGAATGGAATCAAACTCCACAGACAATTGTTTCCTTCTATTTGTAAAAACGATTTATTTTCCTAGTCAAAGCCACCAACAAAAACAAGCTTGAAATGTAGTTTCTATTTCATTCCTGAAAGATAATTACCTTAGACTATAAAAGCCACAACAGTACCTACATGTAGGTACAGCCAAGTATTTTTTTCACTCTCCTGAAAATAATATTTATATTTTGATTTCCAAAGAAGATTTAAACAGCAAATAACATTGTTTGCAAATAAATTTGAATCTCATGCATAAAATGAACAAATGCATTTTCAAAGATGTAGGTGATAAAGCCTTAAAATTCTACATTATGTGGTTTATGTTGAAACCTGGAACAACACTAGTCTGGATTATCAAGCATAGTTTTTGAAAATGTAAACAATAAAACAGTATCTCTACATGGCAAATAGGTTTTACTGATTGATAGGCAATTCCTATTAGCTTCATTTTAAAAGATTTTTCAAATGTCTTATGAATAAAAGCCTAAATTAAAATTTAAAATATTTAATCAGTTGACTATAAACTGAGAATGAGACACATTATAAAAAGATAGAAGACTCATCTGGGTGGCTAAACATTAACCAACATTGGAAATTAACTGATCTAAAAACGTGATGATGATGATGATGATGATGATGATGATGACGACGACGATGACGATGATGGTATCAGAATATATAGTATATTTGCTACTTGTTTCCTAAAAGGTACCCTGACAGAATGAAGCGCTTCAAGGCAAAAGAACCCTTGATGTTGATGAAAATATCTTATCACTGGCCCACATAAAAACATCTTCAATAATATAATTTCATGTAAATGTAAGGCTTGTGATGGAGAATATATCAAGATTATCTTCAGATAATTGCTGTGTATTGTTTGCTGGAGAGATTATATCTGCTCTGTGTAGTTTCAGAGAACAAAATGAAGAACAGTGTGTAAGGCTTATAGAGCATCTTTTGTTTCAAAGTAGAAATGTTTCCATTTAAGAGGATGAAAGGCAAAGAAATACCCCAAAATATTCTTCTACTGGTCATATAACATAGAAATACGTGAATATGTCCAAGTTTCTGTTCCCTCCGTTGACCCCACAGTTCCCTTCATTACTTATACCATCTACTTTTTTGACACTAGTCTGAAAACCAGTGTGCTTTCCGAATAATGTTCCCAGAAAAATCTCTTCGCCACTCTTACAAATGTCAATCAATTTCACAACTGGGTTAACCTCATAGGTATTATTTTATCATTTATATGGTAAATTATTTAAGAAGACACAGTGAAACTTACCTTCTTAGTTTATGCAGGTGACTGCTTCATAGTAAAAGCAAACACTTGATTGCTTCTCTTAGCATTAACACACTTCAGTGTAGTGCTATACAATTTAATAAGTATCATGGAGACGGTCAGGCTTTGAATCTCTCGATCTAGTCCAATACCTAATTAACAATAAATATTTATTTGGTAAGGAATGGTAGTGGAAAGGAAAAAATCATGTAACATTACACTAATCATTTAAAGTGAATTGTTCAAATGAAGCATTTAGTGTTGCTTTGTGCAGCCATCTCCTCTACTACTCCCAAAACATTTACATCATTCAAGTGATGTCATTTTCCTATTAAACAATTTCTACCATTCTTTGTTTCTCCCAGGTCTTTATGTTCATCAGTGTGTACTGTCTGGCCCTCAAGGATTTGTCTGTAGTTCATACAAGTATGATCACACAAATGTCACACACTATGTGAGGTATTTGTATACTTATTTAACTTAACACAATTATTCCATTCAAAAAGGTACATCCATGTTGTAGCTTAATCAGTTCTTTATTCCTCTATGGGTGGATAAAACTCCGCTGTGTCTTTATACTACAATTTGTTTATCCATTTTTCTATTGATGGACACACAGCCAGTTTTTAAAGTTTTACCTATCACGACTATTGCTGAAATAAGCACATGTACATGTATAATACTTATATGAGTACTGAGTAGCTGTGGCCCATTCTCTGGGCTATACACTTGAGAGTAGCAATTCTGCTGTTACCTTTTCAATGAACTTCAAAGGGTTTTTCACAGTGCTAAATCATTTTCTATCACAGTAGTGAATGAGAAGGCACTGGGGCTCCAATTTCTCCTTTTCATTACCAACACTAAGTTTTCATTCCTTTTAATTTTGGCCATCCAAGTTGATCTGTAAAATTCCTGCTGGATGGTGAACTCCAAAACCTTAAGCCATTTAGGCACTGCTTTAAAAATTACAAAACCTTTACATACAAGCTCTGTGCGTTTATGCTTTAGAGCCCTACACTGAAGACCTTGGTTGAAATCAGAACTCATAACCTTTTAACCTTTTCCTTCAAAACTATGTTTCAGCATAATGCAAACCTTGAATTTTCTCCTGCCCACTAGCAAAGAAAAATGTCTCCTATTCATGAATGTAAGAGAACAGTGCACCTGCTTCCATCTGCAGTGCTGGGATCGTCCATTTCCAACATCACCACAGTCACACTAAAGACACTATAATCATTAATGTCTAACCAGAACGAGTTTACATAACTGGTAACAGAAGGTAGTGTGGTAGGGATCACAACCACTCTAGCTTATCAGTTGCCAAATACCCTGAGTTCATGTTTCTGCAGAAAGTTCTAATATGAATTCCTTCTTTTCTGATTTTGTTTTTCCCTTTTGAGACATAGTATTGTGTAGACCAAGCTAGCCTCAAAATCTCTATGTAACTGACTTCAAGTTTTTGGGCCTCTTGCCTCCACATTCCAAATACTGACATTTGCAGGTATGGTGCCACCACTGTCAACTTCAAATATAAGTTTATTTCTGTGGATAATAAATCTTTTCAAATATCAAATTTAAAAGAACAGATCTATAGTATGTCTTTAATAGTTTAAAGTTATTTTCCCCACCCTATATCTATAGTTTGCTTGAGGCCAATAAGAAGATCCTGTCACTTTAACTAAGATGAATCAAAATGCATCAAAATTCATATGACTATAGATGTCCCTGATTTGCATAAAAATCTATGATGCACGTCCATAATCCGCACTGATGAAAGTAGACCAAATAGTGAGTTCCCTCAGCCATGCCCACATGATTTATAAGCCAATTCTACAGCTATGACTGTTCTGCTCCTCAGAAATTAGGCTATTAGAATTGACTATTCAGTGTACTACACTATGTGACAGACTATAAAAATTATTTGCACAAGTCTTTGTAAGTAATTTTGACTGTAAAATTTGATGACAGCATTGATCAGCAAAGCAATCCACAGCTCTGAAAACGCTTTGAAAATTTGTGTGCAGCACCATATGGTGCTCTTGGTTTCATTTTCTACTTCAAGATTCAAAAGTATCTCCCTACAGCTTACTATATTAATATTTAGTAAATATTAGTAAAATATTAGTAGTATCTTACATACTGGCAAAATACTGGCCAAAAAGGTAGTAGCAATCTGTTTAAATGCTAATACACTCACACTCCAACATGTATTGCTTATTTAGAACCTGAATAACCATACAGTGTCTTATATACTCTGTGTGTTCTGTTTTCCATGAGAAGATAATCAAAGACTATTTTTACCTCTTGAGCCCAAAAAATGTTCTTTAAAGATAAACAAATACTGTGTCCTAAATATTTCTTCCTTTCTATTAATATTTGCTTATAACCTTTTAACACCTATTTGCATGTACGGCTTTTTAATCAGATAGAGTCACTGGGAAGTCAGTCCATTGGAAAGGACATAATAAAGCTCAGATCATGGAGTTTTGTGAGACTCATGTATCACACTGACAAAGCTAGTATAAGAGAAAAGTCAGGACTTCTGACTTCAAAAAAAGATTAAGTGCTTCAACTTACAGAAAAGTGGAGCTCCTGACTAAGATCTAAAGTTATTTTTCTATTTATTATTTATCTTACTATAAATGTTATTGTCAAAAAACTTGCAAATAAATAAAAACATTATACAACAAAATTAACCAGGCCTAAGATTTATACTACATAATGAACTTGCATAGACTTAGAATCAGCATTTGAAAAGAAAGCTATGGAGCTTCACGTTATATTTTATAATTTTTGTATTGAATATATTTTATGCCCTATCCAAAGATGAAAACAAAATCTGAGATACAATTAGAAAAACAATTAGTTTCATGTTCTCCTTCATAACTTGTGCCCATTACCTGGATTCACTCCTCCCTCATTCCCTAATATTTACTCTTGCTTTTTCTTTTGTCTCCATGTTATGCTGTGTACATAGGCACATTTGCTTACATATATACATGTATTATTGGCTAGATTCCTCTTTTGAGAAAGAAGATGTGGTTTATTACTTTCTGAGAGTGTGTGATGAACCTTAATAGTGTGCTTCCTAAGTTCATTCATTTTTCTACAAATTAACTCCATTTTTCTTAAACTGAACAACATTGTCTTCAGTCTTTCATATTCATATTTTGAGGAGCTTCAACAATAAAGATTCTCCTTCTACCTCTCTAACCAATGGCAACAGCACTAGCCTGTAATGATTGGGGGTCTTTTGGACAACCTTAACCCACCACTCAGCAATAGAGACTCTCCTTCCAGATTCTGATTCAATGGGCATAGGAGAAGAAGGGGTGCTGGTGCTTCAAGAAAGAGATATCTCTAAGTTATAAAGTTACAGAGTTCTATGTTTCCATCTAAGTATATTAGAAATGACTTAGTCAGTCTGGCATTGGGTTAATACTGATATCTTTTAACTGTGCATTTAGTCTAGGACAGTGAAGTAATCCAGGAAGATTATGTAGCCTTTGATCAGTTTTCCCCAATGAGAGCATCTTGCAAAACTGTAGTCCTAGACATCACAGCCCAAATATTGATGTTAATAATTTAACACCCTAATTCCAATTTTCTTGATCTTATTTGTACTAATTTATAAGTGTGTGTATTTAATGTGTGTTTTCAAAGGGCTGAGGGTCAAGCCTTGGACATACTATGCAAGCACTCTACCACTAAGTTATATTCTTAGCACTACTTTATACAATATTACCACACAAATGCAGGTTCATTTAGCCACAGCAATGAACAGACAAGCAGTCTCTTCAGTGTGCCCTTTTTTAATGAAGCTTCCTTCCCTATGTTTACAACTTACCCAAGTCTGACCTGACAATAATAAATCTGTTATCCACAAGAGTAATTCTGTCACTTAAAATGGTTTATAAATAGAAGAATTTGTCTGTATAACTTAGATTTGGGTTATTATATAATTTTAATTTTTTTAGGTTGTATAATGTGGAATGTTATTCAGCAGTAAAGAAAAAAAATAAAATCTTGAAATCTGCAGATAAATGGATGGAAATAGAGAATATTATATTGCCAAACATTGAAAGACAAGTGTTGAATGTTATTTCTCACCTGAGATTCCTAATACAAATCTTCAGATGTCAGTATATAACCCTGAGTGAACACAAAAACCAGAAAACTAAAGAAGAGGCTATTGTAGAGGGTTGGGTATGAACAATAGAAAAGAAAATCAGGTACACATAAAGGGGTTAAGGAAATAAATATAGAAGGAAACAGACAGTAAAGAAACAGTAAAAAAAAAAAAGTCTGAAACGGTCATAAGGAATTATATTTTAACCATCAAAAATACCTATAATAAATGTAAGTTGATATATGTAGACGTATAAATATATAATTGAAATAAAAATTTCTCATTTGAGCTGACAATGCTCCCCTCCAAGAACCATAGACTGTCTAACAAAAACATCACCACCATGTGTGAGAGTCCCTCTTTTGTGTTGTTGGGTAAGGCTATCTAAGAGCCTCCCAAACATTAGAGATTATTGCTGTTGCTGTTGGTTTTAGAAGTGAAAGGAAAGTCTCTATTACTGAGGATACCATGTACTACACAAAGGACCCAGAGGGGCAGACCTGTACCCAACCTGAAACCCTCCTATTTAATGACGAGTTTTCATAATTCCACAGAGGTTTCCAAGGGTGAGAACACATCAATAGTCCTTGGCACCAAACACCTTTATGCTCTGAGCCATCTTGCTGGCCTGAGATTTTTCATTTCTTCTTGTTATAACACTATTTCTCTTTGCTGATTTGGGGGTTAGTTTTTTTTTTGTTTGTTTGTTTTTTATTTTTTGTTTTTGTTTGTTTTGGCTAAAAAAGTATTCTCTGGCATGAGTGTACAAATTTACTCAAGCACTCACCAAGTGAAGAGCATCTGCATTTCTCTCCCTTTAGAGTTTTTACAAATATTATGGGAATATGAGTTTTTCTTTCTCTAAAAATTTCCCCAAAATTGGAATACATGGTTACATGACAATTGTGTGTCTACTACTGTATGAAAATGCTGAGCTGTTTTCTAGATTGACTGCACCATGTTATCCTTTGACTTTCAGTGTATGAACTGGAAAGACCATTATATTCTCTGATTTAAACTGTTTTCTTTTTTTTTTTCTTTATTAGATATTTTCTTCATTTACATTTCAAGTGTTATCCAGAAAGTTCCCCATACACTCCCCCATCCCTGCCCTGCTCCCCTACCCACCCCCTCCCACATAATGGCCCTGGCATTCCCCTGTACTGGGGCATATAAACTCTGCATGACCAAGGGGCCTCTCTTCTCAATGATGGCCAACTAGGCCATCTTCTTCCATATATGCAGCTAGAGACATGAGCACAGGGGGAACTAGTTAGTTCATGTTATTCTTCCACCTATAGGGTTGAAGACCCCTTCAGCTCCTTGGGTACTTTCTCTAGCTCCTTCCTTGGGAGTCCTGTGTTCCAACTAATAGCTGACGGTGAACATCCACTTCCGTGTTTGCCAGGCACTGGTATAGCCTCCTACGAGACAGCTATATCAGGTCCCTTTCAGCATTATCTTGCTGGTATATGCAATAGTGTTTATTTTTGGTGGCTGATTATGGGAAGGATNGGTAGTACTATGTCCAATTTTCTGAGGAACCGCCAGACTGATTTCCAGAGTGGTTGAACAAGCTTGCAGTCCCACCAACAGTGGAGGAGTGTTCCCCTTTCTCCACATCCACGCCAGCATCTGTTGTCACCTGATTTTTTGATCTTAGCCATTCTTACTGGTGTGAGGTGGAATCTCAGGGTTGTTTTGATTTGCATTTCCCTGATAATTAAGGATGTTGAACATTTTTTCATGTGCTTCTCAGCCATTCGGTATTCCTCAGTTGAGAATTCTTTGTTTAACTCTGTGCCCCACTTTTTAATGGGGATGTTTGATTTTCTGGTGTCCACCTTCATGAGTTCTTTATATATATTGGATATCAGTCCCCTATCAGATTTAGGATTGGTAAAGATCCTTTCCCAATCCGTTGGTGGCCCTTTTGTCCTGTTGACAGTATCTTTTGCCTTACAGAAGCTTTGCAACTTTATGGGGTCCCATTTGTCAATTCTTGATCTTACAGCACAAGCCTTTGCTGTCCTATTCAGGAATTTTTCCCCAGTGCCCATATCTTCGAGGCTTTTCCCCACTTTCTCCTCTATAAGTTTCAGTGTCTCTGGTTTTATGTGGAGATCCTTCAACCACTTAGACTTGACCTTAGTACAAGGAGATAAGGATGGATCAATTCCCAGTCTTCTACATGATAACCGCCAGTTGTGCCAGCACCAAACTCTTTTCTTAAGAATTCAGAAAATTCTTTTAATGGTGACATGAGTCTCTTGACCATCTCTCCTTAACTGCAAATAGCACCATGAAGTCTCAGACAGGCTGGCATTTGGTTTCGTCACTATTTTAATTCTAGCCAACCTGAGAAGTAGGCTAGTTTAATTCTAGCCTTTTATGTATGAATATCCAATTTATAGTGATATTTCAGTGCATTTCCTAATGGCTGAAGGTATTGGTCACCCTTTACTTCTTTCTGCTTTACATGTGTGTCCTCTTCAGTGACATGCACAGTGCCTTTTGCCATCTGATGATGGGATTGCTTTACTTTCTGACTCTTACCATTGAGCTTGAGTGTTCCTCACATACTGTGAGATATATAGTCTGTCAGTATTCTGCTAAGGCTTGCCTTTTCATTCTCTTAACACAGTCTTTTAGAAAACTAAGGATTTTGATTTTCAATAGGCTACAATTTAACAGCTTTTCCTTTCATGGATTGGGGTGTTGGTTCAAATTTAAGAACTGTTTGGTAGCCCTAAGCCTAAATTTTTCTAAAACTTTTATGGTTTTATGCTTTCCACTTTGAAGTCCATGAATTGTTTTGAGTTAATTTTTATATAAAATGTAATGTTGAGGTTGACATTCATACTTTTGCCTCTGAATATCCAGAGAATACTTCAGTGCTATATTGGTGGCTTTTTAATGGTGACATGAGTATCCTGCATCAGATAAGTGACAGCAATCAGGAGTATGGCAGTGACCTAGTCAACACAGATGTCTTCATGGAAACATGACTGCTAAAAAAAGGAAGTTATTACCAGCTGCTTGCATCTTTAGCAAAGTTTCAATACAAAGAGACAGACTTCCAGTACAGTTCTGGCATTGAGCTTCAGCACTGAGCAGCAACTCAAAAATTCTATCTTGCCCATTGCTAAACTCCTTTCAACAAAAGTTAGATGCTTCATCCTTTTACCACTTGAAAGTCAAGAGTTACTTAAGTTCTACCATCACACACAGCCACCTTTATCAATATTTGCACTTTGCTCCTTACACTTCAGATTGACTCATTTCCTCCTCTCTGCTCAATTTAAAACAAGGAAAGGTGCAACTATGGATGGCTCTCTTCTTTAAATAAATCTACCACTCCCTACTTTATTCAGTATAAAATGGGATATTCATTCGACATTCTTGATTAAGTGTCATTAACTCTCTACCTGGAATATAAGTTATGTCTCTTACTCATCCTTTCAGAGAAAAGAAGGTGCAGGTATTCGCCAGCCGATCAAGTCTATCACTGAAAACTATTTACTACACACTTGCTTTTAAAAAAGAACCTGCCTGCCAGGGGAGCACGCCTTTAATCCCAGCACTTGAGAGGCAGAGGCAGGCAGATTTCTGAGTTTGAGGCCAGCCTGGTCTACAGAGTGAGTTCCAGGTCAGCCAGGGCTATACAGAGAAACCCTGTCTCGAAAACTATATATGATAGATAGATAGATAGATAGATAGATAGATAGATAGATAGATAGATAGATAGATAGATAGATAGATAGATAGAAATTTTAAAAATGAACCTGCCATAAAGACAAAACCCTCAAACTCCTATTGATCAGAAGCTGACAGACAGCCTGATTCTCCAGGACCCCAAAGGTTACCACAACCACCAGTGTCAAATTCTCTTCTGCAGTCCAGTGCCCCAGTGTGCACACTTGTGGCCTTGTCTGAGTGGCTGATTATCAGTAACCTCGCTTCTCTTTTTTCCCCAGTGGTGTGATTTCCTTCTGTGCTATTTCTGGTTACTCTGAGGCTTCCATGCGATTTTACTTCATTGACTCACACAGTCCTTGATTTCCTGCTTGCTGCAAATTGCCTTCATTTGCATTTAGATTATTCTATTGCTCTGAATGGGTCCCCTCCCCACTAGAAGCTCTTCATACATCTCCCTTGGAAACCCTATGAATGAAGCCAGTCTCAGCAGGACCAGCTCTGCTCCCATTCCCCAGACCTCAATCCCACATACTGTTGCCAAGGCAATGACAAACATGGCCCCAAGACAATACACATTTGGTTCAGGAGTTGAAGTTATTTTAAAATCCTTGTGAGACCTATTTCTTGATGTTCTCTGCCTCATTCCAATTTATTCTTAATGGGGGGGGGGGGGACTTGGGTCAGAATTCAAGACATCTTCCATCATGTTTTAGCAGTGTTGCGGATGGCTGTGCCTTAACAGCAGGAAAAAGAACCCCTCCTTCTCTGTGTGTGTTTCTTCTTCTGTGTAGTAAGGGCTTCTGGACAGGGATTAGCTCTCAAGGAGGTTTTAGCTTGTGTAATAGGGGAATGAGTAGACTCTCAGGTGGAGATGACTTCAGGAAGCTCATTCTCTTCTACTCATGCTCTTCTGTGCTAGCAAAACACCCAGTGTCTTTCCCTCTTGTTACACAACATTGCCTTATAAATCATTTTCCTAGTATAGTAGCTTTCTGTGGCCCCAGTAACACCTGAACGGATCAAAGAAAGGGGAGAGAAGATTTATTCCGCTGATGGTTTCATAGGTCATCTCTTTAGGGTCTTTGAGCAGCATGCAGAGAAGCTGCCCAGTCTCTGGCAATGTGGAAGCAAAGAGAGCAGGAAAAAGCTAATGTCTCGAAAGTCTCTTCTAGTGTATACTTCCAATGATCTAACTTCCTTCTCCACTTCCCAGTAGTGCCACAGGTTGGAAACCAATAAGCCTTTAAAGGACATTTAAGATCCAAACCATAATACCCAGGGTCTAAAAAAAGTTGCCTTCTGGAGGGTTTAGGTGTTTTTCTCTTTCATTTGTAGTCTTCTGATTACAGCACAGATTAAATAAAAATATCTATTTTAGTGTGGATAGCAAAAAAGCTGAAAGCAAGGTATCAGGTTGGTTTCTGTTGAGGACTGTTCTCTGGCTTGGAGATATTACCTTCTTTCTGTGGCTCAAGATGTCCTTCCTTCTGTGTGTGCAGAGAGAACATTCACCACTCTGCTGTCTCCACTCTTCTTCTTTTTTCTTAACTAATTACACTTTATTTTTTATTGGATATTTTCTTTATTTACACTTCAAATGTTATCCCCTTTCCTGGTTTCCCCTCCGAAAGCCCATCTCATCCCCAAATATGAACTAACCAGTACCCCCCAGAGCTCCTGGTGACTAAACCACCAACCAAAGAGTACACATGGAGAGACCCTTGGCTCTAGCTGCATATGTATAGCAGAGGATGGCTTTGTTGGACATCAACTCTTCTTATAAGATCATCAATCCTGACACACTTGGGATGCCCCATTTTGATTTTCCTTTAGTTTGCTAAAGGTGGGGTCTTCAATGCATCAATTAAGTCGGCACAAACTTCAGGCCATAAGGCATTCTAGTAAAATAAGGTTTAAAATTCATTTTTAGGTTAGCATACAAAACATAGAGTTTAATCATAACATCTTTATTTAAATGTCATTAAAACTTTAAAATAAAAAACAATATACTTTTAACAAGTATATAAGTAAATCAAGTTTTCAGAGTGTATAAAATGGAAGAGAATAATATTAACTGAAGAAATAAAGGAAATATAGAATGCTATATTTCTTTTTAATTAATTAATTAATTAATTTTTTTACACTCTAGATTTTATTTCCCCTCCCCTGTCCACCCGCCAACTGTTCTATATCCCATACCTCCTACCCACCACCCTGTCTCCACATGGATGTCCACACCCCCCACCCCACCTGACCTCTAAACTCTCTGGGGCCTACAGTCTCTTGAGGATTAGGTGTATCATCTCTGAATGAACACAGACCCAGTAGTCCTCTACTGTATGTATGTTGGGGACATCATATCAGCTGGTGTATGCAACCTATTTGGTGTCCAGTGTTTGAGAGATCTTGGGGGTCCAGATTAATTGAGACTGCTGGTCCTCCTACAGAATCACCCTTCTATATTCAGTTTCTTTCAGCCTTCCCTAATTCAACAATAGGGGTCAGCTGCTTTTGTCCTTTGGTTAGGTACAAATATCTGCATCTGACTCTTTCAGCTGCTTGTTGGGTCTTCTGGAGTGTGGTCATGCTAGGTCCCTTTTTGTGAGTGCTCTACAGCCTCAGTAATAGTATCAGGCCTTGGGACCTCCCGTTGAACTGTATCCCACTTTGAGTCTGTCACTAGACCTTCTTTTCCTCAGACTCCTCTTAATTTCCATCCCTGTAATTCTTTCAGACAGAAACAATAGACAATGGGTCAGAGGTGTGACTGTGGGATGGCAACCCCATCCCTCACTAGATGTACTGTCTTCCTGCAGGAAGTGGGCTCTATAAGTTCCCTCTCCCTACTGTCAGGCATTTCATCTAAGGTCCCTCCCTTTGAGTCCTGAGAGACTCTCACCTCCCAGGTCTCTGGTGCATTCTAAAGGGTCCTCCCCCCCCACCCCCACCCCCACCCCCACCCCCGCAACCTCCTATTTCCTGAAGTAGCCTGTTTCCTTTCTTTCTGCTGGCCCTCAGGGCTTCAGTCCTTTTCCCTCACCCAATACAAGATCAGGTTCCCTTATCTCCCTTCCACTCCCCCCACCCTGTCCTCTTGAACCAAAGAAAGTATATATTTAATCTTTTTAATAAGTATGCAAGAAAGGTGCTTCAGAACATCTCCAAGACAACACTTCTGAATGCATTCAGAAAAGTTGCATTAAGGCCAGGAAAATAATTTTTAGTCACCGTATGTGACTCCTAATACCCATGTTCCAATAGGTGGTTTACATCCATATATACAAGGCAGTACTAAGTAGACTCCGTGTTTTATTCTTTGATTATTCTATTCTCTTCTGTTCTATTCTATTCTATATGTGTATGTGTGTTTTGCCTATGTGTATCTATCTATATGTATCATGTGTGTGCCTGGTGTCTACAGAAGACAATAAAAGGACTTTGGAACCCCTGGAACTTGAGTTAGGGATCATTGTGAACCACCATGTGGGTGCTGGGAATGCTGTGCTAGAGCAACAAGTGTTCTAAACTGCTGAGCCATCTCTTCAGACCGCTCAGTGGGTTTCAAAAAGAAAAGAACACAAAGGGAAAATTGGTAGGTGGCTAGAGGAAAGTTGGAGGGGAGGTGATGGGAGAGGGTATTTGATCAAAATTCATATATAAAATTCTCCAAAATAAATAAATAAATAAATAAATAAAAATTTTAAATTTTTTTATAAATGTATTTTTAAGTAAATTTTAAAATAAAAAGCTGCTTATGATTTTTCTGCCACTGTCTGAAATTTAGCATATGTTGAAATGAACTGAATCAGCAGGAACAATCTATGCAGCCATGTTTTTAATTGCCTTGTTACTTGGAAAGAATTACCTAACTTTCAATATGGTTAATCACATTCATGGGCCATTACTAAGGGACTCAAAAACAAAAATCCCATCATGGTTACAAAGCCCAACAACTACAGTGTACTAGATGGAATACTCTAAAAAGTAGATAATTAATAAGGAGACAGAAAACAAGACTTGGGGACATAAAAGTATTGTGGTATGTTACAGATAGATCAAGAATCCCTTAAGGTAGGAAATGATATGTCATCATATGCATATGTACAAGATCATATGTGCAAACTAATGTGTATGAGCAATATCATATGGATATATTAAATGTGATCAAGAATCCAGAATCTTCATAGCACTTGGGGTGAATGTGAAAAAGGCTGTCACATTTATAGTCAGTCACAAAAATTGCTAAAAATTGAAAGCCACAGTGAGATATTCCAGTAAAAAAAATATCAGCATCTTGTGTCATTTCTAACTACTTTCATTCATAAGCATAATCTTCTCAAAGCAGGTGTTTTTAATCCAAATATAGCTTTTGAGGATATATATCTAAATTTACCTTTATTACTAAAATAGAGCAAATGAAAAAATATCTGATCCTCTCCCTCCAAAACGCTTTCAAGTTAGAAGATAATTCTGTTTGCCTAATTTCTATATATAAACCTCCAAGACAGAAATAGCTGGTTTAAAGGGAGTTTAACTACCTGAGTAATTTTTTTTCAATTTTTGATAAGTGAATTACTCTTGAACAGAATTTAGCAAAAGTCAAAGTTTAGTCAAGATTTCACTGAAGAAAATAAATACTATTGTTAAACAAGCCTCAGATATAATAAATCAAAGTTCAAAATATTATTAAAAGAGCAAAGGCATGTTCTGCCTTTTTTTAACATAATGTTTAAGAGTGGGGAGAAAATGTCAAATTCAGTGGCCTTACGAGTTTTCTTTACCATTTTTCTTAAATATCACCAATAAGAGCTTCTTTGATATTAATTAAAGGTCTCCTCTCCCTGATTTGTATGCAATCTAACACACCATTGACCCTTTTCTCAAACTCTTTCTATCTCTCATTTTGGTGACTTTTCTTTCTCTTAGACCTAGCTGTCTATTTGCTGCTTCCATGTTTCTTCTTTCCATACAATTCTTTAAATGTCAACAAATTCCAAGGCAATGGATCTCAATCTTTTCTTGTTCCTTGTATGCTTTTACCAGTGGTCCTAGCCACTGAATAACTTCCATCATCTCTTCTCGACCAGTGGCTTCCACATCAACATCTCCATCTCAGTTCTCCCTTCTGATATTCAGGCTCAAATTCTCAAATACCTGTATAATGAATGCACCTAAGTACCCAACGAGCTGATGAGGTCTGCAACCCTATAGGTGGAACAACGATATGAACTAACCAGTACCCCCAGAGCTTGTGTCTCTAGATGCATATGTAGCAGAAGATGGCCTAGTTGGCCATCATTGGGAAGAGAGGCCCCAAGGTCTTGCAAACGTTATATGCCCCAGTACAGGGGAACGCCAGGGCCAAGAAGTGGGAGTGGGTGGGTAGAGGAGCAGGATTGGGGGAGGGTATAGGGAACTTTGGGGATAGCATTTGAAATGTAAACAAAGAAAATATCTAATGAAAAAAAAAAAAAGAGATCTTCATTCTATATTCATGCCTCCAGTGTAACATATACTGTTTCTCTTACAGCTCTATCCTAGATGCCTATGTGGAGTCACAAGTATCCCTGTAGCCAACTCAGTTTCCTAGAGCACCCATAACAAATGAGCACAGAACAAGATGCTTAAGATAACAGAACTTGATAGTTCAGGATATAGAAATTGCAAACCACAGATAATAGAAAGGTTTGTCTTTTGGGAGCACTGAGGATGAGCAGGTTGTAAGCTGGTCTGTATGTATGTGCATGCATGTGTGCATATGTAAGCTGCTCTCCCTGTTTGTGCTGTCAGCTGGCAATACACGGTCTTTCTCGGTTCTCTCCAACTTCTGCTCCTGTCATCACATGCACACATGGACTCTTTTCCAGCCACATTCTTTTTCTCAAGCATAGTTTCTAAAACAGCTGGTGACACCCTCTCTCCTTAGAATTCTGATATGATTTCTCACAAATGTCTATGAATCTTCCAGTTATATATACTTTGAAGGCCTAGGAATAAATATTTTTTCACTTTACAAGACCACAATAATGTTTGCTCATGCTATTTTATTTGTCCACCCTTTATATAATGAAGTGGTATTCATCCTCTAAAATTTAATTTAAATATCTCCTTTAAGAACTTATTTGAGGGTTTGGAGAGATGGTTAAGAGCACTGATTACTCTTCCATAGACCCAGAGTTCAACTCTGACCACACTATGGCTCACAACCATCTATAATGAGTTCTGATGCCATCTTCTGGCATGCAGGCATACATACACACAGAACACTGTGTGTGTGTGTGTGTGTGTGTGTGTGTGTGTGTGTGTGTGTGTGTATAATTAAATCAGAGATATAGAGAGAAAGAGAGAGAGAACTTATATGAAGACACCATCAACCCATTTCATCTCACCATAGGACTGGTCATCTTAAATAAAATGTATGTATATAATATATATACACATATGTATGTGTATATAACATGCAATATTATTCTGCCATTTAAAATAAAATACTGTCATTTGTACAACATAGATGAACAGCAAAACACAACGTTAAACAAAATTAGTTTAGTACATATGGATGAATGCCACGTGTTCTCATTCGTGTGGAGATTTAAGAAACTACTGTTTGTTATAGAAGTAGATAAAGGAGTGATCATTGAGTAAGGAACACACAGATAGAGAGAAACTGGATGAGAGAACCCCAGACATAGTTATGTCAGTAATATCAGAGAATCTCATTCTAATGATCTATACATAGTAGATTAACATTGTTATGAATAATTAGATGTTTAAAAATTCTGAACAGAAGACATTAGAAGTGTTTAAGGACGTTACAGTGAAAACCCCCCATTTTAATCATTACAAATTATATACACACGCTGAGTCATCACTGTACTCCATAATCACTACAATGTTACCTGGTAAAATTAAATTAAGTAAATGAAATAAAATAAATCTGAAAATACATCTTTAATCATTCTTTTGTGATAAGCTACAATGGTGACCTTAAACTGGAGAACATTTTTTAAGATTTTATTTATGTGTAGATGTGTGCATGTGTCTGTGAGTATGCACACATGCAATCAGGCACTCAGAGGGTAGAAGGCAGTGTCAAATTCCCTCAAGTTGTACTGACAGGTGCTAGTGTACCACCCAAATCTGGTTCTCTGAAAGATCAGCAAGATGAGCTATCTCCCAGACCTGTCTTAAATGTGATACTTCAGGCCCCACATGTTAATGTTAAGTGTTTATTTCCTATCTCATTTTCAAGTTAGTTACTTCCCACATCTCAATATTGAAAGCCTACATTCACTACCCAGGAGGAAAGGGCTTCCGCAAACCCTTAAACAAGTGTCATTTGTTCAATTTTAAGCTTTGAGTACACCTCTGATTAAATTAATGAGGAATTATTACTAAGATGTTGATGAAGGGAGGTAAAATTGTAATCCTGTGACAATTCCACAGTCAGCTGGCGCTTATAGATATTCAGGAAATGAGAAATATTCTCCTCAGACGTCAGTGTTTGAAACAGACATTTTGACAATGTAAGTACCTGACTTTATAATTAATGACCCTATAGCAGTCAACTTTGCTTTTTTATAGATCTTTAAAGCACTGAAGTAAATCAAATAAGGTCAAGCAAAAGGTATGAAGTAGCAGTTTTATTGAATAGACAATCATTAAAAGTCTGACTTGTCCTCAGTCTTCTGGGGTATAAGGAAAAGACACTGCCCTTGACCTTGAGGTTGCATAAATGATGCTATTCACATAAGTTCTCTAATACCACTTTAACCAATGACCATCACGTTCTTGCCTTCAGAACTATATCTTTGATGCCTCCAGGGTAACATAAACATGACCCTATTACTCACCTCAGACACTTTGAATTGAATACACATTCCAGAATAAAACTTTTTTTCCCCCATGCACCTACTAAAGACAAACAGCTATATTATAACTTAAGACTTAATGTGCCTGTGGTGGTTTGAATGAAAATGGCCCTCATAGGCTCACAGAGAGTGACACTATTAAGAAATACGGACTTAAGAGGATGTATGGCCTTGTTGGAGGATGTGTGTCACTGGGGTTGGGTTTCAACTGCTCAAACCACATCCAGTTTCTCTCTCTCTCTCTCTCTCTCTCTCTCTCTCTCTCTCTCTCTCTCTCCCTCTCTCTCTCTTTCTCTCTCTCTCCCCTAATCCAGATATAGAAATCCTGGTTCCTTCTCTAGCACCATGAACACCTCCATGTTTCCCACCATGATAATAATGGACTAAACCTCTGAACCTGGTAGCCAGACTCAATAAAATATGTTCATGGTGTCTCTTCACAGCAATAGAAACCCTAACTAAGCCCCCCCTCCATAGGTTCTTATGTGAAAAGCTGGTCTCCAACTGGTGGCATTGTTTTGGGAAGTTGTAGATCATTTAGGATATGGAACATAGCTGGAAGAATTAAGTCACTATCAGTAAGCCTTGAAGATTATACTCACCTTTAGTTCTAATGGTAACTCTTTTTCTCTTGGTTCAAGCCACTTGAGAAAGTACTCACAAACTTTGACCTCTGGAGGGGGGATCATGAATTGTAATCATAAGGAAGGAAGGAAGGAAGGAAGGAAGGAAGGAAGGAAGGAAGGAAGGAAGGAAGGAAGGAAGGAAGGAAGGAAGGAAATAAGCTGGGCATAGTGGCACATGCTTTTAATCCCAGAACTCAGGAGGCAGAGGCTAGCAGATCTCTGAGTTGAAGCTAGCTTGGACTACATAGTGAATTTCCAAGACATCCATCCAGGCCTACAGAAAGAGACCCTGGATGGCACATGGCACGGTGAAGGGCATAGAACTCCTGAGACAACCCTAAACACCCAGAGGACAAGATACCACTAAAATGAGCAAGTATGTGGCAGAGAGATGGAAGGGAAAGAGAAGCAGAAGAATGTGTGAATAATAAAAAAAGGTGACTACACCACCTAAGACCATGGTGAGATTCTGGCTTTTGCAGCTACTGAGGGCCAAGTCTGGGTCCATGGCCCTGTAGCAGTGGGAATCTATTACCACCAAAGGCCAGACTGCCTGGGGCCATGTTAATGTCTGAGGGCCATGCAGAGCTAGCCCCGCCCCTTACCTGAGCATCCTAGGACAGCGGGCCCTGAAATAGTGGGAGCATGAATGCTGGCCCTGCCACTTGCCTGCTCTGAAGTGGCAAGGGCACTGGGAGATTCGTTCTCTCCCTCTCCACCTGAAGCACTGCCAAAAGCTAACCCTGGGGTCATGAGAGCTGGAGAGCTAATGCTGCCCCTCACAGACTGCAGCACTTAGGAGAGCAAGAACTGCACCTTGCCTGGGCAGTACAATAGAACCGGTCCTGGTAGCAAAGGTGAAGTTGAGCTGCCTCAAAGGGCATGACAGTGAGAGAGCTGGCCCTGAACCTTGCAGATTGAAAGCCCCAGGATCTCCAATGGCATGAGCAACAACAGGATATCTGAGAGGTGTCCCAGTGAGGATCCAGTATGGAGAGTGTAGCAGGAGTGAGAGGCCTGGAACCAGACCAATGACTTATTACAGTGAACATGTGCAAGTAAAAATGTTCTTGTATGACATACCCTGGCACACTACAACTTCCACAATGAATCTTTTTTTTTCTTTAGTGGGGTAGGTTGCAAAAAGACAGAGGGTGGATATAAAGGGGCAGGGGAATGAGTGGGGTTAGGGTGCATGATGGGAAACTCACAAAGAATCAATAAAAAGTTAACTAAATAAATAAATCAACCAAAGAAGAAGAAGAAGGGAGGAAGGAGACAAAGAAAGGAGGGAGGGAGGGAGGGAGGGAGGGAGGGAAAAGGGATCTAGAGCTCTTACAGATCCATACATTCATGGAGCAGGTAATAGGTGAAGGCTCACAAGTGAGGACTTACTACACAAGTGTGGATTTTCCAAAGTAGCCTCTACAGGTTTCCCAGTAGCCATGTGAACTCCATTCCCACAAAGCAGAGGATGATGGCACATAAGCAAATAGTTACAAAATGGACTAACTTACCTGACAACTTTTACTCTGTACTTCCTATGCTTATGCTTTTTCAGAATGGAAGTTACTTAAGAGATGTCAGATGAATTGTTTATCTCTTGTTGTAGAACAAACCACCACACACCCAGAGGCTTACACCATCACCTGTCCAGGTTCCTGGATCAGAAGCCTGGTAGGGTTGGCTAGACATTCTGCAGAAACTGTTTCATGGCTAAAATCAAGGTGTCAGCCTGTCCAGGCAAGGGCCTCATAAGGAGGCTTTGGGAAGAATCTACTTTCATATTGTTGTCAAAACTCAGATCCTTGTAGTCATAGGACTAAAGCCTGTTTTCTTATTATCAGCAGTTCAGAAGTCACTGTCAGCCTGGAGGCAACCTCCTGAAATTATTATCAGTGACCACCTTTAACTTTGAAGACCACAATGGGGTGGGGAATTTCTAGCCAGTGACCTCCTCCCTACACTTCAAACTCTGACTTTCTGTTCTGCTGTGTACTGTTGTCAGCCAGAGAAACTGTGTTTTCAGAGATTTAACATGATTATATCAGCCTGATGTACCATCTCATCTTGATGTAAATCATGCCATATACCATTTGCTAACTCTAGCAGCAAAATACATATATTCCTCACCCCTCGGGTTATGAAGTCATAGTGTCATCTTAGATCTTGCCTGTCATTCCAACTTTGCTTATAGTGACAGGGATTATTAATTATAGAACGATGTCCTAAGGTCCTATTTTGTCAAGAATGACCATTTTCTGTTTATACAACTGTAATTTTTCCAATAGCATATGTGCCACTGAAGCAAGTATCTACTATCTAATTTTTCAATGGCAATCTATCTTACACCAGAACTATTTATATTTTAGTTTTGTGTTTTTGTTGTTTTATTCAATTGCAAAAAGGAGATACTAGTCATCTTGAATACATAAAGGAAAAAACTTTATGTGTCTCCTCAGAGGCTTATCACCATTTTTTCCTTGTTTAGCTTTAAGACCAAAGTGCTTGAAACCTCAATTATAAATGAATATACTGATGCCCACCTACACAACCTAGTGGAAAGAATGCGTGAAAGGACTGCTCTCTACAAGAAAACATTAACAGAGGAAGAGAATTCCCCTGAAGCAGAAGCCAGCTCTCAGACTGGTAAGACATTATTTCTTCAAAGTACTAGCAAGAAGGAAGTTATAAAGGAACTTTTATGTGTTTGGCCAATTATTCAACTTAGAACCTAGAAAAGCAGATCTGAGAAAATAATTTTAGAAATATCATATTAGTTTCTTTTGGGAGATATTCAGACATCTGAGAATAGCAAGAGACAAACAAGGAAATTAAGGTGAGGGTACATTAGTGTGACCCTGCAGGGCTGGATCTAGCAGAAAAATAAGAGTTACCCCTGAGAAGAGGAAGAAGCTAGGGTGATGTCTCAGTAGTTAAAGTTCATGCTTTGCAAGAATAAGGATCCAAGTACCCACATTTTAAAAAGTAGTATTGTGTGGAGCATGCTCAAGAAAAATTTGAGATGAAGAAAAACACGAGCCCATCATCAATACCTACTATGAGTTCTATTGTTAATACTAAACAAAACTCATACAAAATGCATAGCATGAACATACAAGAATAATTAATGGAGAGAAAGAGATTTAAAAACAGTCACATAAAGAGGGACAGTTATTAACATTCTTAATAATAACAGAAATATAGGTACAATAAAATAAAAAGAACAAAAGATCAAAAAATAATATATATTATGATTGATACTTGCTTAGTATGAATCATAAAGGAAGAAGAGAAATGGCTGTATAAGAACAGATAAACATCTTCAAGTCTAATTATTATGAAATGGGGTAGACTGAAGGGAAGCTGTGTTTTCAAATGATACTGTACATTATAAAGACATTGTACAGTAGTTAATGCTTGAAAAGATAATGTTGAAATAAATCATAGTTTGATAAATATATATTGAAAAATAATATTTTGAACTTTGTTAACCCATAACTCAAAAAATATGTGTAAAATAATTTTATTCAGTGTTTTTATATACACCACTGTTATACTTCATATTTGCATATATTTAGGAAGTACAACATGATGTCTTATAATACATATAGAACAATTAAGATTATTAGTTTAAACATGAAGGGTTTGCTTTGCTTGTCTACATGGAAAGAAGAAGATTTACCCTAATTTCATCAAAGCCTATTCCTTATCAAGCTAACTTATTTTAACCAAATAAATACATTTTTTCTTTTTTTGCCCATAAAGCAATGTCTACAGATAAATCACCAAAACAAGAGAACAATTCCAAGCTAAAAGAACACCAAGACATATTGTCTTTCAAACTCCAGAGAGTACCAGTAAAAGAGTACCTAAGAAGAATGAGACTTCCCAGAAGCATAGATTCCTACACAGGTACTGTCAAAGGCGGTCCAACAGGGATGGCCAGCAGTCACCAGAACCTCTTTGATCCAGACAGATGGAGACAATTTCAGTTTTCCCACAGAATGTGTTCTATCTTCAAAGCATAATTTAAAATGTGTGATCTGAAAAGGATTGTTTTCCTTTCTCTGTGAAGGCAGTTAAAAATACTCCTGACTGGTTTAAAACCCAGGCTAGGACTTTTTCTAGCCTAAATAATCTTTGAAAATAAAGTCTCAAGGAACTTGGCGATATGAGCATAGAAACACACACACACATATCCATATGTGTGTGTATATACACATTATACATATACATATATATGTATATACCCACTCTGAGTACTCCCCACTCTGTTAATTACCCTCCCACCCCACCCCCTTTTTTTAAGATTTATTTTTTATTATATCTAAGTACACTGTAGCGGTCTTCAGATGCACAAGAAGAGAGCGTCAGATCTCAATACGGATGGTTGTGAGCCACTATATATGTATATATCTTTCATGGCTTTACTAATTAGTCTAAGAAATTCTCTCATAAAAGCAAAATGTGAAGGGACTTTGGTTGCCTAAAAAAAAAACTGGTTCTCTCTTCTTTCAGAGCCAATTTTCTTCTAGCAGGGTGAGGCTTTTCTCCCACTTACCTTGGAAAGACCTTAATTACTAGGACCAAACATCCTTCGTTTCAGAAAGACCTTGCCAGTGGCACATCTAAATTTTCCAGTATTCCATTATAATTAATCCAAACAGTGGAGCTATACCCTGTAATAGACTCAATCTAGTCAAAAGAAAAAAAAAGGCACTGTTCACATTTGGAAAAAGTGATGCTGGCATTCTGCTTCTTTTTGAGGCTTCTACTCAAGACAGAACTGTGTTAAATATTTAGTAGATGTTCTTACTAAAGTGCTTATCTCCAAAGTATCAGGGTCAGGGAGACGTTTCAGTCTATAAAGTGCTGACCTACCATGTAAGCATGAGAATCTGAGTCTGGATTCCCTGCACCCATGTAAAAGCTGGTCTTGATAGTGCATATTTAATCCTAGCAAATGAATAGAAGAAGACATCTAGATCCCCAAAGTTTGATAGCTAGACATGCTAGACAATGGATGAAATAAGAGACCATGTCTCAAAAATATGGTAGGAACTGGCAGTTAGACACACGTCAGCCTCTATTCTCTCCATCCCAGTGCACACATGCACACACCACACATACAGATTGTACCTGAATTTGATCAACCTGAGAAACTTCTTAGAATGCTTGCATAATGATGTTGGCATGACATCTATTCTGTTTTGCTAGATCGTGTCTATCTTCTGTGGCTCCTGCTTGTTACCATTGCATATAACTGGAACTGTTGGCTGCTACCGGTGCGCCTCGTCTTTCCATGCCAAACACCAGACAACAGGAACTACTGGATTATTACTGACATCATATGTGATGTCATATACCTTGGTGATATACTATTGATCCAGCCAAGACTCCAATTTGTAAGAGGAGGAGAAATTATTGTAAGTAGGTTTTGGGAAAAGAAATTGACAAATGAACAATGTCTAATTGGACTACAAAAAAATCTATGTTTACAAGATTGTTTCATTTAATGTTTGTCTTTCTTTGGATAGAAATTTGTCAGTGTCTGACTATTCTAATTCATCTAACTTGTCATCTCTCTGTGATATTCTGTCTTCCATTTGATCCATTCTATTGGTAAATCATTCTACTGTGTTTCTGTATGACTAAATGAGCTTTCTAAAACACTTTTTCAGAATTTCTCTTTATTGGATTCTTCTTTCATATCCTCTATTGATGTCCTTTGTTCAGCTGGTTCTTTGTATTCTCTTTGAATTAATTTGTAGGTTTATTTTATCTTTGATTTAATTTAAACAGTCTTATGATTATCCTTTTTAATCTTGTATGAAATTTTACCTAACTCCTTTTCATTGGAATCCTCTTCTAAGGACTTATTTTTATAGAGCTTATATTACCTTGTTTATAATACACTGCTAGATTAGAACATGTGAATCTGGGGTTATTTTGATGGTTGAGTTGTTATTATCTGTTTTCTTTCAGTTAAAGGGTTTCAATGTTCACTGTTCATCTCCACTAGACTAGGAATGTAGTCCAGTAGCTAAATTTGACCCATTTACTCAGGGAACCTGGTAGAATGCCAGATAACAGAGTGTTTACTGCAGAATATTTACTGCAGAAACCACACATGCTAGATAGTCCCATTGTGGCTTATAACATCATCTCTTATGTTCAAAAACTATTAGGAGATAGTGGGGGAAAATGTAGTGTAGAATATACTAAGATCAGACTAGAGAGGGGAGGTAAATGTGGGAAGGATAAATATTAGTGCTATATTGGGAGAAAAAAAGAAAAGTAGATACAATGGGGAGTTGAAGTAGTATTGGGATGCACAGAGTTTAAAGGTTATTAAAGGTTACTATTAAGACTAAGGATAATAAGTAAGATGAGGAGGGGATGAGAACAGAAGAAGAAGGTATGAGGTAAGGAGGACAAGTAAAACATTCATGTTGTTTATAGGATGGCTAGCAGACAGTATATAGTCTGTTCTCACCCTCTCAATAACTGTAATTTCACCGTATTACACACACTGGTGGCTGCTGAGCATATGTATATTCAAATTTTATAATTACATAATGTGAAAATGCAAAATTCCCAACCACACTTTATCCATATTTCTAGTGTTTAACATCATGCCACTACTATGCTGTATTGCAGTGCTTTGAAGTACTGTTCTAAGCTTCTCTAGTAGAAAGTCATGGAAAACAGAGAGAGGCTTTGGGATCTCCTTCAGGGGTCCAGCCACAGGGAAGAAAACACATGCCTTGCCAGAAGCAAATGAAAAGCCCACAATTGTCTTATTTTGTAATGAGTATCTTCTAATCTACTTCTTTTTATTTTTGACTTTCCAAAGCCATCACTTCCCATTTCTCGGGTTCAAATGCAGCTGCCTACTTCAAAAGCCAAAATTCTTACCTTTGAGAAAGTATATTCTTCTAGATTTATTTACCATGTTGGAATTTCATAGTCCATCTGCTTTTCAGAGCCTTCTGTATTAGCCAGAAAGAAGGGTTTCCCCCCACCCCATGACTCCTGTGACTCCCTTGTCACAAAACCCTATGAGTATTTCATAAAACGTGCCTTCTAAGATCAGAGTATGAAGGGTCAACTGCCATAATGCCAAGCAACTCAGAATCATATGTATTATTGACTAAGAGAACAGGCTTATTTAATCCTGAATATTTTCTCCTGAGTCTTCAGAAACTTTTAAGCTTTTAAAACTATGAAGAAGTAATTTTATTAATTCTTATTTTTAAATTTTTGTTTTCTGGGACATGTGCCCTATATTTAATTTTTTTCATTAAAAAAAATTCTAAAGGCAATAATAGCCAAAGCTGTAGCAAATATCTATTTATAATATTCCCAGTGAAGATTTCAGAACATGAGTTCACTCATTCCCCAAGCCCAGAGCTCATGGCAGCTTGATGGATGATGGTGGTGGTGGTGTACAAATGAGAGAAATAACAGCGCACACACACACACATATATATATATATATATATATATATATATATATATATATATATATATATATATCACTAATTTCAGCCTCTATTAGATGCACAAAATCAATGTTTGACAAATAGAAAATGACAAAATCACTAAAAGTAGACTTTTATTTTCAAGAAATGTTTGCACACAATAGAGTGTTAAAACCATGAAAAGTAATCAATAAAAACACACTAGATGGGCTCTATTTAAAATGCATTACCATGAGCTACAAACTCAGAGCATGAACTAATTGCTTTGTTTGTTCAAAAGAAGTTAAATGGTTCCTTTAATTTAGATTGGGTAGTTTTAGCCTTTGAAAGTTGATTACATTTGGTACAAAGTCTATGTACACTGAGTTCCCAACCTGAAGGTCTCAGTACACTCAACTACTCACTCCCATTATGTTATACCACAGAAGTGTTCATTCATCTATTGAACAAATATTTAAATGTTTACATATACTAGGCAGATATGCCTCCCTGCCTTCTAACCTAAAAACCATATTGTATTTAGTTAATACATGTGACACCAGAGCTGGAACATGGCAATATTAATTCTGTAAGTCTTTTAGGAAAAATGGTGAAATGCAAACAGCCACAATGAAAGGAACCAGGAAGTTTACATGTGTTCTATATTTATTAACAACATCTTCTGAAAATGATGCTGTATGGAGAACAAAACACCAACAAAGATACTGCATTATAAAAGTTCTCTTATACGCAGCCAAAACCAAGTTGACAGTGGGTTTTCTGTTACTTAAATGAGTATTTATTGTGTGTGCCTATGACTGTGTGCAGATACATACACATGGGTGCCTTGCTGTATGTGGGAAGGTAAAAGGACAACTTGCAGGAGTTAGCTTTACCGTTCTGTCATGTGGACTCTGGGAATTGTTAGTTTTAATCAGTGTGCCCTTAACTACTTAGCAAACTCACAGGCCTAGTTCTGGATGTTGAATATGCGACATAATTACAACTTTTGATTGATAAAATTCACACAAAAGATCTGTGGAAATGCTTAGCGCCATCTAAAAAACCACCTCAGTTAGGTCCAGGAAACTGCTTGGCACACTCAACCTTCACCATTACTATTTATAAAAGTGACCTGAAATTTCTCTATACTCAAGGTATTTTGATTAAATCTAATTTATTTAACTTTAATTAATAAAACATAAGCTAACCATAATACTGAGAAACAAATAGGCCGGGGAGTGGTGGCGCATGCCTTTAATCCCTGCCCAGGGGAGGCAGAGGCACGCGGATTTCTGAGTTCAAGGCCAGCCTGGTCTACAGAGTGAGTTCCAGGACAGCCAGGGCTACATAGAGAAACCCTGTCTTGAAAAACCAAAAAAAAANAGGAAAGGAAAGGAAAGGAAAGGAAAGGAAAGGAAAGGAAAGGAAAGGAAAGGAAAGGAAAGGAAAGGAAAGGAAAGGAAAGGAAAGGAAAGGAAAGGAAAGGAAAGGAAAGGAACAAAGAGACCAGGGATCAAATTTTCCCACTAAAATTTACTAAACTAAATTAGCTCTCTCTTCTACTTCTATTCAATTGAAATTAGTTCCTAATTTATAAGTCTATAATAAAGGTTGATTAAGATTATATGTATACATACCCCAAAGTATGACTGGTAGAAGTTATCTACCAGGTAAATCCAGTGAATAAACATGCACAGAGTTACTACTCCCTTCCTGTCTCCTTAGCTGCCTTTATTCAATAAATAAGCATCCACACATCTACCATTGTTTCTTTTCTGTTTTTAGCTGTCTTTCTCACCTGACAGTAAGTTCCTAAAAGGTGGGAACAGTGTTCTATCTCATTTTCCTATCTATCTTTGGAATTCAAAAATATTCAAGACATGTTTGTAGGAGTGAATAGCTGGCTCAGGATTATCTTTCTTTGAGTAATTCTTGCACTGCATGCAATATTCTTTTTTAAGTGCTCTTCTTGTTTCTATATAAAATTGCAGAATTGTTGATCAGACAAGGTAAATGATGACTAAGAATACTAGCATCTGAGTAAAGCCTCCTCTAAGACTATCTGTTAGGACAGGGTTTAGATGTAATTAGCATACCATACCGTTCCTAAGGTAAGCTTCCCCTGAAGAAATGCCTTCTGCATAGTAAGCAGGCTTGAAAGAGAGAAGGAATTAAATAGGATGACATTTTAAAAAGTAAGTGCCTAATTGTCACTAGTAAACAGACTGATCCTCATAAGGCGGATGGTGCCAAATTTACTTAGCACTCAAAAGAACAGGGATTTTAAAATGGCTAAATGCCACTTCCCTTTAATCAAGCATTTTTAGCTGTGTTTACATTTATTCAATCATAGAATTATAGACTCTGAAAGGAAAGGTATAAATGTGAAAAAAACTTCCTGGTTTGTGGGAGAATGCAGTATTTTAATTTAGAAGCTTGGCACGTGAGTTGTGTCCATGTGTCTGTATTAGGGCTTTGATGGAACTGACTGATTTTACTCACTTTCTTGGCACAAAATTTATAAGACTACCGATGAAACCTGTCTGTGTCTACCTGTGGATCAATAATCCGTTCTTCTTCACAGTACAAATCATATCTTGCACATATCTCAATATATTTCTATGAAATTTACTGCGTGTATGTGGGTAAAAGGTATAATCAAAGTAGGGGAAGAGGGACTAGGAACTGAGTTGACAGGAAAATTGGGGAGAATGATGTGGCACATGTGTGATGTATATGTGTGTTCATGCTTATATGAAACCATGTGTGCATCTGCATGTGTGTATCTGTGTGTTTCTGTATATGTGTGCATGTGTGTGTATATAGTGGGTATATTTGTGTATTTGTGTGTGTGTGTGTGTGTGTGTGTGTGTGTGTGTGTGTCTGTCAATCTATCTGTCTGTCTGTGAGTCTGTGTTTGTGTCTGTGTGTGTATATCTGTATATGTATATTGTGGACAGAGGTTAATGTCCATTGTCTTTCCTCAGTTACTTTCCACCTTTATTTTATAAGACATAGTCTCTCACTAAACAGGAAGATCATAGATTTGGCCATGCTGGCTAGCCAGTGAGTGTTAGAGATTAGCCCACCACTACCCACATCCACACATAGCACTTAGTCTATAGACACATGCTACTGTGACCACCAACTCAGGTTTTCATGCTTGTGTGGCAGGCATTTTACCAGATGGGCCATCTAAAAAGCCCCAACTAATTGATCTTTAACATTACTTGGGGACAATTAAAAACTTCCATATTAAAAAGCATGGATGGTTAGAGGATAAATATTGGTAGACAATGATGCTGCTCCTGAATGCCCACATTCTAATATTTACATCAATTAACAGTTTATAAGAAATTGCTTCCTACCTGTTACTGAAATATGTGTGCGCACATGCATGTACTCACACACTAAAATTGCTAAAATGCTAGAATTAATCATTTTAGGTCTCACTCTTTAGGTTAAAGAGTCTTTCTACCTCCGTAGTGCATATCACACATAGATGTACCTACTGAGGTTAGACACTGTCAAGAACTGAGAAAACAAAGGTCAAAGATGTATGCCTAACATTTGCAAAGCTCAAGCATGAAGTAGAAACAAATAGAAGAGATACAGTGGACTTCTATATTGTATTAACACAGTCCATCCTGATGGATAGTTGGTAATAGCTATACCCTTCCACCTTTGCAATACAGGAAACATGATCTGGGCTCCAAGAACAAATTCAGCACAGATGTTTAAGAGGGAAACTGACTCATTTGAAGAACTGTGAGATAGAGAAGGATAAGACAGAGAGAGAGAGAAAGCAGAGCCTGGTGAACTATAAAAAGGAATTTGAGGGTTTTTTTTTTTCTTTCTTTCTGAAAATCATGCAGTGTCATACAATTTGACACAAATATAGATTTAAGCACTCTAATTTGGGGAGACCATTGTATGGCATTGTGTAATGACTAAGGAGAAACAGCACTTAAGTCAGGGAAACCACTGCCAAGAGAGAGACTGAACAGGCTTGAGAAGATTGGAGAATGATCCAAAGTTTGGCTTTACTGAGTACAACTCCTGTATGCGGTGTTAGGGGATTTCCTGTATGCGGTGTTAGGGGATTTCCTGTATGTGGTGTTAGGGGAGGAGGTAGGGATTTGATGTGGTAGTCTTTGAAACTACAAACATGGATGCGATTTTTCAAGAAGTAAATATAATAAGAGAACATAACAAAATTTTGAGGTATGCTGCATTTTTAATGGCCAGCTGATGGGTTCAAAAGAGACGCCCAAATGCTGGACCTTAAGCAACTCAAGCAGGTAGACCAAAAGTGGCATTTCTGCTCCCTTAGCGGGTAAGAGAACCCGACTGCTCTTCCGAAGGTGGTAAGTTCAAATCCCAGCATCCACATGGTGGCTCACAACCATCCGTAACAAGATCTGGTGCCCTCTTCTGGAGTGTCTGAAGACAGCTACAGTGTACTTACATATAATAAATAAAATAAATCTTTAAAAAAAAAAAAAAGAAAGAAAGTCATGAAAACAAAGGAGTCCAGAAAATGCCAAACATTAAAAATCTCTTACCCTTCTCTTTGTGCCTCTATCTCTCCATCTATTCAATATTTACTAAGTTCTTAAAATGTTCCAGACACTGGTTTATCCAATTGTCAAAATCAGTCCTGTCCTCAAGATTACAGTTTAGCCAAGTAGACTGGTTTTAAATAAAATACCCAATGGAAAGGCAAGATAGCATTTGACCCTCAAACCCAGGTAAGATGGTAAAGGAGAGCTAACCTCACAACCTTGTCTTATGATCTACACACATACACACAGGTGCACACAGATACACTGATGTACACACACACACACACACACACACACACACACACACACACAAAAAAAAAACCCATCATATAACTATATACACAATGATAAATAAAAAATTTTTAAAGACCCAAGAAATACATGTATCATATCAAAATACCTTGAGTTCTATAACACAAATGTTAAGTGTGGAAGGGCTCCTGTGTGAACTTTGCACTGTTAATTTTGTCAGTATGAAAAAAGTAGGAAGACAAATTATCACCAAACTCTTACAGGTTAGGGACAACTGTGAGGACAACTATGAGGTAGGTTAAAGGAATATGTCTGACTCTCCTGCAACTCCTATGTTAAATAAGAGGACAACAGCAAAAGGGAAGCAAAACAGCTTCCGTGTTTGTGTGTGTGTGTGTGTGTGTGTGTGTGTGTGTGTGTGTGCTTGTGTGTGTGTGTGTGTGTGTGTTCACTCTTGATTTGGTTTGGTTTTTATCTGATTTAATTTTTATTTGTTTATTTGTTTATTTGTATGTCTATTTTGTATGTCTATTTGTCTTTTCATGTTTTGTTTTTTGTTTCTTGGTTTTGGGGGTGAGAAGAACATAAACTTAGGTGTATGTGGAGACAGGGGGATCTAGAAGTAACTGGGGGAAAGGAAATGGTCAAAATATACCACATAAAACTTTTTAGTTAAAAGTAAATAAATAAGTGAAATTAATGAAAAGGATAAAAGCACCATGGACATCTGTGTGGTTTTAAAATGCAAAATGCTGGAGCTGCATTATAGGCTGAGGTTAAAGAAAGCAGGTAGAGAGAAATAACTATTAAAAAAGTAAAAAGTAATAAAATTTCTGAACCTAATCAAAATACAAATGTATTCCAGGTAGATTCAAATGAGCTGAAGAGGAACTACAGGAGTTCTACAAAGTTTCGGGTAAGTGACTCACAAATAGGTCCAGAAGTGTTTAAGCAGAACCATTTTCACTTTAAGTCTCATTGCTACAAGTATGTTGTCTTCTTGTATCAAGCATCACACAGACCTGATGGTGTTTTATTAGGCAGCAGCAGGTACTCCTGATACTCTAGTCTCCATACTTCAATGACACATTTGTTCCCTCAGATCTGCAAGCCAAAGTCGGGGCATTCTACGTTAAATTGCAGTTAGGGAAAGTGGGATGTACCTTTTATTGTCAACAGAATTCTAGTTTCTAATTCTTGTGCTGTGGTGGTGTAAAGTTTGCAAAATTATTTCTATTCCTTCCTATACTTCATGGAAAAAATAAAGTAAACAAACTGAAAGAAGCAGTTATTTAGACAATAGAGCTTCTTTCTTCTCTAAGATAAAACATGCTCTTATCTCTCTTAATCTGTCTTCAAATTGAAAACTAGGCAGATATAAGATCTCTTAAGGTTATCATTTCATGACTCCAGCCTCTGCTGCCATGAACAGTAACTTAGTTCCCCAAAGTATGTACTGCCATCACACTCAATATTGTTAGCTACCCCGCCTCTCTCTGTCTCTCTGTCTCTGTCTCTGTCTCTGTCTCTCTCACTCACACACACACACACACACACACACACACACACACACATCAAACTATAGGGCCCAAATCCCATTCAATTCTTTTATTTCCAATTAACATTTTCCACTTTGACATTTATAACAGATCTATAATGTTTTAATAAATTGTACAGACATAAAGAGTATTCTTTGTAAAATCCACAGAACTCTGAATAATTTTATGGAATTTGGAGATGTATAAAATCCAATTTTGCTTATAAGTATGAAACTGTACATTTATTTATATATGGTCACTCCTTTTGAATTCCCTTAGCACAGCCTGCCTGTCTTAAAGCATTGCAGTATAGTTAATTTTTATTACATTTATTTCAGTTTGTTTAGTGTTTTCATGAACAAACACATGCACCAAGGCACATGTGTGGGGGTCAGAGGACAGCCCAGAGGACTCAGAACTCTCCCTCCACTTTATGGGTCCAGGTATCAAAATCTAATCATCAGACTTTGTGACAAGTACCTTTACCTACTGAGCCATCTCACAAGCCTGACAGGATAGTTATTTTTGTCCTTGATTATTATATCATTAGATTAATCCTTATAAGTAGAAATAATCTTACTGGTTCTATACTAAAATGTTTTACAAAGTCCTAGTTACAGAATTTAAAGTTAATCCATACTTAATGCAATTTCCTACAATTCAGCAAGGAATTATCTGTGTCTACACAAATCCACACAGGGAAGTTAAAATTAGAAATGACTGAGGATTACATAGAAAAATCAAGTGGTGAGTTGAGCAAACAGAGAAAATCCAAATAAAAATATCATTGGCATTTGAGGTGAAAACCGTTGGTTCTAGAGTAGCACTAGAAAAGTCAAAAAAGGTGTCCCTGCCTCCTTGTTTAAGACATTATTTTAATTAATGTCCTATACATGTCTCAACTTATAATGAGGATCAATATGTACAGGGTAAAGGGCTGGTGATATGTATAATTTCTAAGCCAACACATTTTGAGGGTCATTTGCTTATGACAACTAATCTGGTTAAATAAGTGTATGATAGTTCTAGTCAATAGTTGTCGGCTTTGAAATTGTTACTCACTTCTCAAAACTTTCTATGCATATATGTGGTCATACAACATGTTCCTGTAACATGTAGTTTTGTCTACTCCACTTTGTGTTCCCGGCTGAGTGCACACACACACAAGCACGCATCTGCCCAGGAGCTACCACAGATCCTCAGATGAAATACACACATTAGCTTAATTTTTAATATGCTTTTTAGTTCAATGGCTAGACACTTCTAAACAGATTCCTATCAAAGCATCAGAACCAACTCCTTACATGTTCTTAACTGTTCTTTATTATCTCAAGATAGTTTAGATTTTTTAATGTAGTACTTAATAGGCTTATCAATTTAATGAAAACAATTATTTTATTTTTAAAAAGTAACTTCTTGTTGCAGTCAAGGAAGTCTATAAGGGATTAGAGAGACAGATCAGAGGTTAGGAACACTTGCTTCGTTTGCAGAGGACGCAAATTCAGTTTCCAGGACCCATGTCAAGCAGCTCACAACTTTCTATAACTGTAGCTTCAGGGTATGCAATGCCCTCTTCTACACACATACACACACACACACACACACACACACACACACACACACACACACGAGAGAGAGAGAGAGGCAAATATATATACACAAAATATACAAAAGTAGACAAAATTATGTTGATTCCTAAGGAGTGCCATTTAATTACAAAAGTTTGAGAAAAATGTAAATTATGAAAAGTTTTAAAATGAATTATTTTAGCCATATCATGGTGTTTTCCAGTACTTTTTTAAAAAACCTGAGTTGCTGATCTATTTTAAAACAGAGTTTATTTCTTTCTCTCTTTTAGCCTGTGAAGACATTAATAGACTTAATTAAGAATCTATAATAGAAACTGTCATAGTAGGTAGTTGGTAGCAAAACAACCCAAAGAAGACACTGGTAGAAATCACCAAGAAACCTAGTTGAACCAGAACTATATGATCCATGCTGAGCACTGAAGGAATAGCTGGACCATAAAGCAATGTCATTGCGATGAATTTACAAGAATGTCAAACAAAATCAAAACTAGATTCAATTTGTATTCCAGGACCTCATGTTTCCAGGCTGTCAAAATATGTTTTAACATTAGCATTTGCGCCATCACTGAACTATATGGGACATGAAAAATCTGAACAAAGGTAATGAGTAAGGAGAGTCAGACATATGAAATTGAAAGAGAAATGTGTGGCCATAGACTAGTTTACTAGTTTGATACTAGTTTGTAAACTAGTACTTCTGTTTTCATGATATTAATGTCTTTATGTGGCATAATATAAGTGAAAGCAATCTTGGTTTAAGTAGTAAATAATTAATTATAGCTCGACAACTTTCACATACTGTTGTAGTTGAATGTGAAATATCTCCTGTAGAGTTACACTTGGTCCCTAGATAGTATGAGAAGGTTGTAAAGCCTTTAAAAGGTGAAACCTTGCTAAAGAAATTATCTCACTAGGGGCCAATTTGAGACTTTATAGCCCTCAGGCCACTATTTCCTTCCTATTCACTCTAGACATCCTGAGTTGGAATGGAGTGTGACAGCCATCTTTATGTTTCTGTCCCCGTGCCTTCCCTGCCTAGACCCATGTCCTCTCCACTGTGATAAACTGTATCCCCCTAGATCCATAAGCTAAAATTCTTTCATTCTTAGGTTACCTTGCAGGATATTTTTTCACAACAGAAAAGTAGCTTGCACATATAATGGTATGTACGGGTACAAATCCAAGCATAGAGAGGCAGGCAAACTCCACATGAATGCGAATATGTTCTTTCAACAGATGGATGTGGCATCTCTACTGCCATTTGAAGTTCTCTACATCTTCTTTGGAGTTAATCCAATATTCAGAGCAAATCGGATATTAAAGGTAAAGAAACTATATGCAGCTGGGTTCTCCTCCTAATGAAAATCTTGAAGCAAATTTAGATATCCTATAATTAATAGTGATCAACACATTCTAAGCAGTTCTCCATTTCTCTGTCTTCATCAGTACTATATTTTAGTGGATAATGCCGTTGCTTCTACAGGTGGAAATGACAACTAACGGCAGGCAAATCGTACAAACAAGTATTTTTATAATCCAAAATGGGATGCTTTGGTAGGCCTAAAGATGACTACAATTACAAAAAAAAATAATTTATAATTTTTATTTTTTTTCTCAGCAACCTGTTTTAGCAGAGATTTTCTGAATTTCTAAAATATCAGGTGATCAAATGAAGCAACAAACAAACAAAAAATAGTTAATTCCCTGAGGCCAGGGGTGGGGGGCAATCTGCATAACACGCTACCTGGAAAACAAAGAATATTGTCTCTGTAATAACATGCAAAGAAGCTCAAGATAAATTGCTAAGGAAAATGGGGGAAAGCTAGATAGAAAATACTTTACAGAACAACATTAAATTATATAAACCAGAAAGAAAAACTATTCAATTTTCTAAATTGAAATAAATTACTAAATACTGCAAATGTTTTTCAAAAAACATTAAAGCAGTTGCCTAGGGTGAAACGGAAAATCAGGATGAATAGAGGTGAGAAGAAAGACAAAATTTTGAAGTGATGTATTTAATACTGATTTTGAAATATATAGTGCCTATTCGAAATATCCTAAGACATACATATTTCATAAACTCAGATTTGCTGGGTAACTTAAAAACTAGTGACAAATCTGAGTGAATGTTCACATACATCTTTAAGAATAGCAGTAGTTAAGAGTATTGGCTGCTCTTGCAGGATCCAGTTTCAATTCCCAGCATCCACATGCCAGCCAACCATGATCTGTATCTCTATTTCCTGGGGATCTGGCACCCTCTCCTGTCAGCTATGAGCATCATATGTGGAGCAAACATCTATACACACGTCTTTAAAAAATGAGAAAAATGAATAAATCTCAAATTTTTGAAAGAATATTAATGATAACTTGAACTTCAAAAAACAACCCTCTTAAGAGTAACTCGATATGCATTATAAATATTAATTGTATGTTTTGCATTCTGGGAAAACATATTGATTAAATTTCCAGCATAATGTAGCAACCATGATGGATCCTACAATGGTTGTTATTGCTAACCTTGCTACACACTGTTATTAAACTCTCCTTCCTTTATATATCTTATTCCTCCCAAGAATTTCATGCTGTCCTTGAGGAAGATGAGATGAGCGCAGTGGGAAAGCCTGTCCGCCCACTCTGATGATGTCACCGTTACTTATCTTACTGCAGATTATTTGCTATAATATTGCCAGATAGAGATCAGGCACATAAATCATTCTTTCTCTGCTTATGGCTTTCTACGTTTAAAGAATCCTGACCCTGTATTCCCATATACCCAAGAAAACTCTAGAGGGTCCTGGTGTGACTTTGGAAGATGAGTGTAAACTGAGGTCTAGCATTAGACTACCACCTTGTCAAACTTAGACTCTCATAGGAAAGTTTCAGGAGGCATGTGTTCAGAAATAACTGATGTCCAAAAAGACTCAGATTCTTGTGGAATTTTGATTTCAAATGGCTTTTTAGTGAAAGCTTATAAAATATTCCCTTTTAGACCCCATCTGTGAATCCATGTTAGAGAGCTCTCTAGAGTCAGCATTTTAATATAGAATATTATGGAAGTCAACACTGATTTTTCTCTAGCTGAATAGTCCTATCTTTCAGTTATTTATAAAGATGTTATTTGAATAGACAATTCTCTAGGGTAATATTATATACCTGTCTCCAACTTATAAATGGAAAAAAATATGTTATGAACACAAAATTTTTCAATGAAAATATTAGTTTTAAAACATTGTCCTTTCAGTAAACTTGTAGTAAGCGCAAAATAAACAAGTTATAAAAAATGTGCTTAACACAATCTGAACTTTTGAAGGATATTTTCAGGAATATTGGGGGAACAAATACTTGGATATATTTCTACCTTAAGAGGAAATATTACTGTTTCATGTATAATATGAATGTATTACACATAATAATAACCTATTATATATAATTTATTTAATCAAAAGGCTCAGCAGTCACATATAAATTGGGTGACATTTTGGAGTAAGTAACGGCTGAGGACTCCCATCTATAAGATCTTCCCTTTCTAAGCACATTCAGCACGTCAATGCACAGCTGCACACACTCTTTTCATTATATCAATTTTTAGGTAAGGAGCCAAGGCATGAAGTAGAAGATGTTTCCAGAACCACATCAACACTAGTGCTGGCATTTTGTTCTGGGATTCGTGGTGACTCCATGGTCGTATTCTGCACCCTATACCCTATAGAAATGAAGGAATGAGAAGAGGATTACTAGGAGTACACCAAGGAACTGAGAGCTAAGACAAAACTAGGAATGAAAGAGAATGTGCAGCATTTGTCATTCTGGGCCTTTGTAACCTCACTCAGTATTGTTCTCTAGTTCCATTCCTTTATCTGAAAAATGTCATGATTTCATTTTTCCTTACAGCTGAGTAAATATCCTTTGTATGCACCTGCACATTTAACAAGCTTGAGGGAAGCAGCAACTCTGTTTCAAATAGAACACATGAAGCCATTGAACCTACTGATAGCACAGAACACACACAGCCTCTCCTAATGTTTAGTGGACTCTACATTTTAAAAATATAGAGAGAGATTTACGGCCTTTTCCTTAAAAACAAAGCTACTGTTAAAAACAACATATTTTTATTCTTTTATTTATGTTTTAGAAGTATGATTTTAATCATTGTAGAGTAGACTTTTACTATAAGCATTAGCAAGAAACCCATTGACCTTGCACCCCAGATCTCTCAGAGACCAGTCCTCAAAGGAGAGCAAATGGGCCACAGAAGCAACAGAGCTTCTTGGACAGGATCCCTCGGGTTTTCATCCTCAGCCAGGAGGTGGAGCTGAGACCCAGACCTCTGTGCACCTTCCCACTAGAGGACAACCAACCTCTAGGGACACCTTTGACCTCAGGACACAGGCAAGATCTCCATCTTGTATCCCAGGTCTCTCAGAGATCAGACCACACAGGAGAGCACGCAGGCCTTAGAAGCAACAGAGTTTCTTGGACAGGGGCCCTTCCACCCTTCATCCTCAGCCAGGAGACAGAGCTGAACACCAGACCTCTGTGTACTTTTCCCACCAGAGGAGAAATTGCCTGCAGAGAGTGTTCTGACACCTGGGTCTCAGGGGAGAGTTGGACTCCCAGGAGTGCTGACAGAGAATAATAAATCACAGGAAGAAAAAGCTCCAGCCAGAGACAGCTAGAACATCTAACACCAGAGATTACAAGATGGGGAAAGGCAAACGTAAGAATCTTACTAACAGAAACCAAGACTACTTGGCATCTTCAGAAACCAGTACTCCCACCACAGCAAGTCCTGGATACACCAACACACCTGAAAAGCAAGATTTGGATTTAAAATCATATCTCATGATGCTGATAGAGGTTTTAAGAAGGAAATTAATAACTCAAAGAAATACAGGAGAACACTGCTAAACAGGTAGAAGTCCTTAAAGAGGAAAGACAAAAATCCCTTAAAGAATTACAGGAAAACACAACCAAACAGGGGATGGAATTGAACAAAAACATCCAAGATCTAAAAATGGAAGTAGAAACAATGAAGAAAACCAAAAAGGAGACAACTCTAGAGATAGAAATCCTAGGAAAGAAATGAGGAACCATAGAGGAAAGCATCACCAACAGAATACAAGAGATGGAACAGAGACTCTCAGGTACAGAAGATTCCATAGAGAACATAGACACAACAATCAAAGAAAATGCAAAATGCAAAAAGATTTTAATTCAAAACATCCATAAAATCCAGGACACAATGAGAAGACCAAACCTAAGGATAATAGGTATAGATGAGAAAGAAGATTTTCAACTTAAAGAAACAGTAAATATCTTCAACAAAATTATAGAAGAAAACTTCTGTAACCGAAAGAGAGAAATGCTCATGAGCATACAAGAAGCCTACAGAACTCCAAATAGACTGGACCAGAAAAGAAATTCCCCCTGACACATAAGAGTGAGAACAACAAATGTACTAAATAAAGATAGAATATTAAAAACATTAAGGCAAAAAGATCAAGTAACATATAAAGGCAGACTTTTAGAATTACACCAGACTTCTCACTAGAGACTATGAAAGCCAGACGATCCTAGAGAGATGCTATACAGACCCTAAGAGAACACAAATGCCAGCCCAGGCTACTATACCCAACAAAACTCTCAATTATCATAGATGGAGAAACCAAAGTATTCCATGACAAAACCAAATTCACACAATATCTTTCCATGAATCCAGCCCTTCAAAGGATAATAAAGGAAAAACACCAACACAAGGAAGGAAACTATGCCCTAAAAAAAGCAAGAAAGCAATCCTTCAACAAACCTAAAAGAAGATAGCCACAAGAACAGAATCCCAAATATAACAACAAAAATGAAAGGAAGCAATGATTACTTTTCCTTAATATCTCTTAACATCAATGGACTCAATTCCCCAATAAAAAGAAATAGACTAACAGACTGGCTACATAAACACGACCCAACATTTTGCTCCATACAGGAAACCCACCTGAGGGACAAATGCAGGTACTGCCTCAGAGTAAAAGGCTGAAAAACAATTTTCCAAGCAAATGGTCCCAAGAAACAACATGGAGTAGCCATACTAATATTGAATAAAATGGACTTCCAACCCAAAGTTATCAAAAAAGACAAGGAGGGGTACGTCATACACATCAAAGGTAAAATCTACCAAGATGAACTGTCAGTTCTGAATATCTATGCTCCAAATGCAAGGGAATCCGCACTCATGAAAGAAACAATACTAAAGCTCAAAGCACGCATTGCACCCCACACAATAATAGTGGGAGACTTCAAAACACCACTCTCACCAATGGACAGATACTGGAAACAGAAACTAAACAGACACAGAGTGAAAGTGATAGAAGTTAATAAACAAATGGATTAAACAGATCTCTACAAAACATTGTACCCCAAAACAAAAGGATATACCTTCTTCTAAGCAGCACATTATACCTTCTCCAAAACTGATCATATAATTGGTCACAAAAGAAGTCTCAACAGATACAAAAATATTGAAATTATCACATACATTCTATGAGATCACTACAGACTAAGGCTGATCTTAAATAACAACATAAATATTAGAAAGCCAACATTCATGTGGAAGCTGAACAACACTCCACCCAATGATAACTTGGTCAAAGAAGAAATAAAGAAAGAAATTAAAGGCTTTTAGAGTTTAATGAAAATTAAGCCACAACATACCCAAACAGAAAGGACACAATGAAAACAGTCCAAAGAGGAGAACTCATAGCTCTGAGTGCCTCCAAAAAGAAACTAGAGATAGCATACACTAGCAGCTTGACAGCACACCTAAAAGCTCTAGAACAAAAGGAAGCAAATACACCCAAGAGGAGTAAACTGCAGGAAATAATCAAACACAGGGGTGAAATCAACCAAGTGGGAAAAAAAAGAACTATCTAGAGAATCAACCAAACCAGGAGCTGGTCCTTTTAGAAAATCAACAAGATAGAAAAATATTTAGCCAGACTAACTAGAGGGCACAGGGAAGTATCCTAATTAACAAAATCAGAAATGAAAAGGGATACTTAACAACAGATTCTGAGGAAATCCAAAACATCACCAGATCCGACTAAAAAAGCCTATACTAAACAAAATTGGAAAACCTGGATGAAATGGACAATTTCCTAGGCAGATATGACATATAAAATTTAAATCAGAATCAGATTAATGATCTAAATAGTCCCATATCCCCTAAAGAAATAGAAGCAGTCATTAATAGTATCCCAACCAAAAAAGGCCAGGACCAGATGGGTTTAGTGCAGAGTTCTATCAGACCTTCAAAGAGGAATTAATTCCAATTCTCCTCAAATTATTCCACAAAATAGAAACAGAAGGTACTCTACCCAATTTATTCTATGAAGACACAATTACCCTGATACCTAAAACACATAAAAACCCAACAAAAAAAAGAGAACTTCAAACTAAATTCCCTTATGAATATTGATGCAAAAATAGTCAATAAAATTCTCACAAACTGAATCCAAGATCACATCAAAATGATCATCCATCATGATCAAGTAGGCTTCATCCCAGGGACACAAGGATGGTTTAATATACGGAAATCCATCAACGTAATCCACTATATAACCAAACACAAAGACAAAAACCACAAGATCATCTCCTTAGATGCTGAGAAAGAATTTGACAAAATCCAACACCCTGTCATGATAAAAGTCTTGGAAACATCAGGAATTCAAGGCCCATACGTAAACATAATAAAAGCAATATACAGCAAACCAGTAGCCAACAACAAACTAAATGGAGAGAAACTTGAAGCAATCCTACTAAAATCAGGGACTAGACAAGGCTGCCCACCTTCTCCCTACCTATTCAATATAGTACTTGAAGTCCTAGCCAGAGCAATTCAACAACAAAAGGAGATCAAGGGCATACAAACTGGAAAGGAAGAAGTCAAAATATCACTATTTGCAGATGATATGATAGTATATATAGGTGACCCTAAAAATTCCACCAGAGAACTCCTAAACCTGATAAACAGCTTCAGTGCAGAAGCAGGATATAAAATTAACTCAAACAAATCTGTGAATTTTTCTACACAAAGGATAAACAGGCTGAGAAAGAAATTACGACAACAACATCCTTCACAATATTCACAAATAATATAAAGTACCTTTTTATAACTCTAACTAGGGAAGTGAAAGATCTGTATGACAAGAACTTCAAGTCTCTAAAGAAAAAATCAAAGAAGATCTCAGAAGATGGAAAGATCTCCCATGCTCATGGATTGGCAGGATTAATATCGTCAAAATGGCTATCCTGTGAAAGCAATCTACAGATTCAATGCAATTGCAATCCCCATCAAAATTCCAATTCAATTATTCACTGAGTTAGAAAGGGCAATTTGCAAATTCATCTAGAATAACAAAAAACCTAGAATAGCAAAAACTATTCTAAACAATAAAAGAACCTCTAGGGGAATCACCATGCCTGACCTCAAACTGTACTACAGAGCAATTGTGATAAAAACTGCATGGTACTGGTACAGCGACAGACAGGTAGATCAAATGGAATACAATCAAAGAACCAGAAATGAACCTGTATGCACACCTATGCTTACTTGATCTTTGACAAGGAAGCTAAAACCATCCAATGGAAAAAAGACAGCATTTTCAACAAATGATGTTGGCACAACTGGCGGTCATCATGTAGAAAAATGCAAATTAATCCATTCTTATCTCCTTGTACAAAGCTCAAATCTAAGTGGATCAAAGAACTCCACATAAAATCAGAAACACTGAAATTTAGAGAGGAGAAAGTGGGGAAAAGCCTGAAGATATTGGCATAGGGGAAAAATTCCTAAACAGAACATCAATGGCCTGTGCTCTAAGATCAAGAATTGACAAATGGGACCTCAAAAAATTACAAAATTTCTGTAGGGCAAATGATTGGGAAAGAATTTTTACCAACCCTAAATCTGATAGAAGGGTAATATCCAATATTTCGAAAGAGCTCAAAAAGCTGGACTCCAGAAATTCAAATAACACCATTAAAATTGGGGTACAGACTAAACAAAGGATTCTCAACTGAGGAATAACAAAGGGCTGAGAAGCACTTGAAAAAATATTTGGCATCCTTAATCATCAGGAAAATGCAAATCAAAACAACCCTGAGATTCTACCTCACACCAGTCAGATTGCCTAGGGTCAAAAATTCAGGTGACAACAGATGCTGGTGAGGATGTGTAGAAAGAGGAACATTCCTCCTTTGCTGGTGGGATTGCAAGCTACAACCATTCTGGAAATCAGTCTGGCAGTTCCTCAGAAAACTGGACATAGTACTACCAGCAGATCCAGCAATACCTCTCCTGGGCATATATCCAGAAGATGTTCCAACTGGTAATAAGGACACATGCTCCACTATGTTTGTAGCAGCCCTATGTATAATAGCCAGAAGCTGGAAAAACCCAGCCATCCTTCAACAGAGGAATGGACACAAAAAATGTGGTACATTTACACAATGGAATACTACTCAGCTATTAAAAACAATGAATTTATGAAATTGTTAGGCAAATGGATATGTCTGGAGGACATCATACTCAGTGAGGTAACCCAATCACAAAAAAACTCACATGATATGTACTCACTGATAAGTGGATATTAGCCCCCAAACTTAGAATACCCAAGATACAATTTTCAAAACACAAGAAAATCAAGAAGGAAGACCAATGCATGGATACTTCATTCCTCCCTAGAATAGGGAATAAAATTCCCATGGAAAGAGTTACAAAGTTTGGAGGTAAGACGAAAGGATGGACCATCCAGAGACTGCCCCACCCAGGGGTCTATCCCATAATCAGCCACCAAATGCAGACACTATTGCATATGCTAGCAAGATTTTGCTGAAAGGACCCTGATATAGCTGTCTCGTGTGAGGCTATGCCAATGCCTGGCAAATACAGAAGTGGATGCTCACAGTTATCTATAGGATGGAACACAGGGACCCCAATGTAGGCGCTAGAGAAAGTACCCAAGGAGCTGAAGGTGTCTGCAACCCTATAGATGGAACAACAATATGAACTAATCAGTACCCCCAGAGCTTATATCTCTAGCTGCATATGCAGCAGAAGATGGTGTAGTCCCATCATTGGGAAGTGAGGCTACTTGGTCTTGCAAACTTTATATGCCCCAGTACAGGGGAATGCCAGGGCCAAGAAGTGGGAGTGAGTGAGTAGAGGAGCAGGGCAGGAGGAGGGTATAGGGGACTTTGGGGATAGCATTTGAAATGTAAATGAAGAAAATATCTAATAATTTTTTTTTAAAAAACTGCATGGTACTGGTACAGTGACAGACAGGAAGATCAATGAAGTAGAATTAGAGACCCAGAAATGATCCCACACATCTATGGTCACTTGATCTTTGACAATGAAGCTAAAACCATCCAATGGTGGAAAGACAGCATTATCAACAAATGGTGCTGGTTCAACTGGTGGTTATCATGTAGAAGAAATTGAATTGATCCATTCTTATCTCCTGTACAAAGCTCTAATCTAAGTGGATCAAGGAACACCACATAAATCCAGAGACACTGAAACTTATAGAGGAGAAAGTGGGGAAGAGCCGCGAAGATATGGGCACAGGGGAAAAATTGCTGAACACAAAAGCAATGGCTTGTGCTATAAGATTAAGAATCCACAAATGGGATCTCATAAAATTGCAAAGCTTCTGTAAGGCAAAGGACACTTTCAATAAGACAAAAAGGCCACCAACAGGTTGGGAAAACATCTTTACCAATCCTGACTGAGGAATATCGAATGGTTGAAAAGCACCTGAAAAAAAATGTTCAGCATCGTTATTCATCAGGGAAATGCAAATCAAAACAACCCTGAGAGTCCACCTCACACCAGTCAGAATGGCTAAGATCAAAACTTCAGGTGACAGCAGATGCTGGCAAGGATGTGGTGAAAGAGGACCACTCCTCCATTGTTGGTGGGATTGCAAGCTGGTAAAACTACTCTGGAATTAAGTTTGGTGGTTCCTCAGAAATTTGGATAAAGTATTACCAGAAGATCCAGCAATACCTGTCCTGGGCATATACCCAGAAGATATTTCAACTTGTAATAAGGACACATGCTCCACTATGTTCATAGCAGCCTCATTTATGATAGCTAGAAGCTGGAAAAAAATCCAGATGTCCCTCAACAGAGGAATAGATACAGAAATTGTGGTACATTTACACAATGGAGCACTACACAGCTATTAAAAACAATGAATTTATGAAATTCTTAGACAAATAGATGGATCTGGAGGATATCATCCTGAGCGAGGGAACCCAATCACAACACATGAAACTCAAGAAGAAAGACCAAAGTGTGGATACTTCATTCCTTCTTAGAATGGGGAACAAAATTCCCATGGAAGGAGTTACAGAGAAAAAATTCGGAGCTGAGACAGAAGAAAAGACCATCCAGAGACTGCCCCACCTGGGGATCCATCCCATAAACAACCACCAAACCCAAACACTATTGCATATTCCAGCAAGATTTTGCTGACAGGACCCTGATATAGCTGTCTCTTGTGAGGCTATGCCAGTGTCTGGAAAATACAGAAGTTTATGCTCATAGTCATCTATTGGATGGAACACAGGGCCCCCAGTGAAGGAGCTAGAGAAAGTACCCAAGGAGCTAAAGGTGTCTGCAACCCTATAGGTGGAACAACAACACGAACTAACCAGTACCTCCCAGAGCTTGTTTCTCTAGCTGCATATGTAGCAGAGGATGGCCTAGTTGGCCATAAATGGGAGAAGAGGCCCTTGGTCTTGGGAATATTATATGTCCCAGTACAGGGGAATGCCAGGGCCAGCAAGAGGGAGTGGGTGGGTTGAGGAGCAGGGCAGGAGGAGGGTATAGGGGAATTTCAGAGAGGAAACTAGGAAAGGGTATAGCATTTGAAATGTAAATGAAGAAAATACCTAATAAAATATTTTTAAAAAGAAAGAAACCCATTATTGATTTTTAACATGCATCAGAATTAAGACTGTAATGAAAGTATAGAAATAATATAAATAATTATCTCCATACGCTTGACATCATGTTCAAATACTATTTAAAGAAGATAACATTAAATATAGCATGGTTTTTTTTTAATGTGAACAAATTTATTTCCAATAAAATAAAATCTGTTACATATTTTTATCTAAATAAGCATACAGTTAATTTATTTTTTATTTATTTTCCTTATTTCTTATACAGTATACTTCATTCTTTGAGTTTAACCATCATCTGGAGTCTATAATGGACAAAGCATATGTCTACAGGTGAGTTTCATTGGCAAATTTGGAGGAAGCAGAGAAAGTGGTAACAGAACATTGTCGAAGGTATTTACGAGACAATGACCACTTTGCTTATAAACATGCCTTTTCTATTTTTCTATATAAATGAGTGCATATTCTAAAGCTAATTGGGCTGTTTCAAGTACACTTAGATTAAAGTAAGGAAGAGAACTGTCATGTTACAGTTTAAGCAATAAGAGTCCAGTACACTCATGCGAGTCAGCTCTCCATCTCTCATGACAATTTATATCTCGACTACATTTCACTCATTTGCCATTCTGAACTTCCTGAGTAGAGATCTTCAATCACAGTTCATCATAGCATGAAGTCCTGTGAGCCTTTTCAATATCCAGGTACATCAGCTTGGCGTATTTTATGGAACTCAAAATGAAGAAGTGACCCTTGAGGCATGTCTTTCACAGAGTTGACTCACACCATCTGTGCAAAGAAAATGAAGACTTTTTTTACACTCCGTCAAGCCCATTCAAGACTCTGCAGGCAGACAACATGTGGTGTCACCTTCGCTTTCTACTGCACAAATGAGAGTTGACACTTAGCAAATCTGAAGCAAGAGGGCTCATTGGAAGCATAGAGAAAAAGAAAATGTTGAAATCAGCTGCATTCCAGAAACCACGCCAAGCTTCACTTCCCATTTCTTCTCTCTGACAGAGTCATCCGAACAACTGGCTACTTGCTGTTTCTCCTGCACATTAACGCCTGTGTTTATTACTGGGCTTCAGACTATGAAGGAATTGGCTCAACTAAATGGGTCTATAATGGTGAAGGCAACAAGTGAGTTCTAATCTTGAAAGAGTCTTTTATTTGTTCTTCTAAATTTTCAGTTTTGGTATAAGAATTTTCATACGCCACTATTTTTCCAAGCTTTTATAAGCATATGTTAGTTGTCCATAATTTTATTATGATATCTGTCCAAGAGGGTATATAATGTATTTTAACTGTATTGGCATCTCTCAATACCGTTGCTCTTCCTCTTCCCACTCCCATTGATCTCCTTCCTATTTCCACCTAGTTCCTTTTCTACTTTCCATGTGTGTGTGTGTGTGTGTGTGTGTGTGTGTGTGTGTGTGTAAGCATTTGTGTGTGTGTATGTGTGTGTGAAAGAGAGTGTGTATGCATGTGTGTGTATTAATTTGGATTATTTACAGGAGCATGAATAGGATGTTATGGACAAATAAGGAGCCTACTGTTAGTCACTGTTCAACCATAAGCAGTAAAACCTCTCTTGTGTGTAATTTTGCCCTTAAGTAAAAAGGTATAAGATAGAATAGAAACTATCAGAGAATATCTGATACAGAGCAGGTGTGGTGTGTGTGTGTGTGTGTGTGTGTGTGTGTGTGTGTGTGTGTGTGTGTGTGTTTGTATGTGTATTGGTGTATATGTATGTGAATGCATGTGTGTATCTATATGTGCATGAGTGTGTGCATGTGTGTAAATGTAAACATGTGTATATCAGTGTGTCCATGTATGGTGTATGTCTGTGTCTGTCTGTCTGTGTGCATGTGGGGGTATGTGTATGCATATGCATGTGTGTATGTATGTGTCTATATGTGTGTGAGAGTGTGTGTATGTATGGTATGTGTGGTGTGCATATATGTATAGATGTGTATACGTGTGCAAATGTGTTCATGTGTGGTATAAGTATGTATAAATGTGTGCATATGTGTGCATGTGTGTGTATATGTTTGTGTGCATGTGTGCATTGTGTATATTCATGTATTTATATGTGTCTGTTTCTGTCTGTGTATGTGTGTGAGTATGTATATGTTTGAGTGTGTTCATGTATGTGTGTGTATCTGTGTGTGTGAATGTGTATATATGGAGTGTCTGTGTATCCGCTTGTTTCTATCTGTATGTGTGTGTATGCATGTTGGTAAAAGTGTGGGTATGAAAGGTGTAGGTGTGTATGTGTGTGTGTCTGTATTTATGTATGAGTGTATTATGCACATACATCTATATGTGTGGTGTGTATATGTATGTGTGAGTGTGTGCATGTGTGTCTGAATGTGTATGTATATGTATATGTATGACTGTGTTTGGAGGTATATGTAGGGGTATCAATGTATGTGAGTGTGTGTACGTGTGGCTGTGGGGGATGATATGTGTGCATGAGTGCATGTTTGTATATTTGTGTGTCTGTGTGAGTGTGTCTGTGTTGAGGTGTGTATTTGTGTGTATGAGTGTGTAAGTGCATATGAATGTGTGTTTGTGTCTATATATGTATCCTAGGCTGATCTGCAAATTCTTACTCTGTGATTCTTACTTTGAATTATACTCAAAAAGTTTGGGGGTAACTTAATAACTACAATGATAATTGTAAGTGATGATTAATGTTAATTATTTAGGGGCAGGTGCAGTAGCTAATTAGTTGATAACTGAAGGGTTTTATGGATTTATGAGTCAGCTATAACCACCAACTGGACTAAGTAGAGAATAACAAGATTCATAAATAAAATATGACAGTTAAGCAACAACAGTCTCATGAATAAAAGAGATAACTTGAAAATTTTAATGCAAAAAATCAGGGTTCAATCATAACAACTGAGTTGCTTAATAGCAAAATTTCCTTTCAGCAGATACACGGGCCTTCTATATCACAGACAAACTTACCTTCTGTTCCAGTGAAATGACATTAGAAGGCAATGTATTCTCTAGAAAACAATAAGTCTTAAATTTTTATAGGACAATACAAAGCTACCTTGGGATGGAGAGCAAAAGAGTAAAAATATCTCAAACATTATATACTGCAATGGTCTTGGTCTTATTTTTAACCAGCTCTGATTTTCTAAATACTTTTGGTAGTACAACATAACTACATCATTGCCCCATCCTTAGAATATAAGTTGATTTATGTATTTACTTTAATATGAATAATTTTATAGAAAATTAAGACACCAACTTTATTAAGTACATTAATACCACAGTAGCTAATGTTGATAGATAGATAGATAGATAGATAGATAGATAGATAGATAGATAGATAATGTTAAGATGAACAGTATGTTAGTCAGGCTTCATCTATCTGGAATATCTGAATGAGACACTTTACTGGAGAAAGAGCCTTTTTGGCTCATAGTTTCAAAGGTTTCACTCAAATGTAAGCAGGCTCCATTACAGTGGACCTGAGATGAGTCAGAACATCAGAAACAGCAACAACAAGAACAACAGGAAGTGTCAAGGCAGTAGATATCACATCATGGTTGGTACCCAGTAAGCAGAAAGAGAACAGCCTCTGAAGTTAGTGGCCCACCAGAAGATATTTATTCTAAATCATTTACCTAGAGGAACAGAAACTAAGGGATACACAAATAATTTAAGTATCTACTGTGCTCACGCATTCATGTAAAAACACAATTAACACAGAGCAAAATACCAGCAACTTGTGTGCATATGTGCACACACATGTGTGTATACATATGTGTGTGTGTGTGTGTGTGTGTGTGTGTGTGTATATATATATATATATATATATATATACAACATGTGTGTGTGTGTGTGTGCTTGTGCATAGGTGTGAGTGCATTTCTATGTGCATGCAGAGCCGAGAGGTTTGTGCCAGTGTCTTCCTCAAATGCTCTCCATCTTATTTTATTTATTTATTTATTTATTCATTTATTTATTTATTTATTTATTTATTTATTTATTATTCAATCCATTCATTTACATCTCAAATGATATCCCACTTCCCGGCTACACCTTCATGAACCCACATCCCACATCTGCCCTCTGCTTTGCCTGTATGAGGATGCTCCTTCACCCACCTATCCACTCCCACTGTTCCAGCATCTTTCTACATTAGGGCATCAAACCTTCCAGGGATCAAGGGCCTCTCTTCCCATTGCTGTCAGGCAAGGCCATCCTCTGCTACATAAGTATCTGGAGCCATGGATTCCTTCAGGTAAACTCCTTGGTTCGTGGTCTAGACTCTGGGGGAACTGGGTAGTCAAGCCAGCCTGTGTTGTTCTTCCAGTGGGGTTGCAATCCCCCACCAGACCTTCTGCCAGCTTCCTCACCAGGTTCCCTGAACTCAATCCAATGGTTGGCTCCAAGCATCCACATATGCATTGGTTAGTTGCTGGCTGGACCTCCCAAGGAACAACCACACTAGCTAAGTTCCTGTATGCAAGTGCCTCTTGACCATGGCAATAGTGAAGTACTTGGTGTCTGCAGACATGATGGATCCCCAGGTAGGGCAGTGCCTGGTTGGCCCCTTCCTTCAGTCTCTGTTCCATTTTTTTTGTCCTGTTCTTCCTTTGGACAGGAACAATTCTGAGGTAAAACTTTGAGATAGATGGGTGGCCCCATTCCTCAACCAGAGGCTATGCCTATATACTGGAGGTTTTCTCAACAGGTTCTGTCTCCCACTTCTCTGTGCATTTTGGCTAAAGTCATCCCCATTGTTTCCTGGGAGCCTTTAATTTCCCTGGTGTCTGGGACCCTCTAGTAACTATCCTTGGTTCCTCATCTCCCCTGCTACATTTTTTTGTTTGATTTCCTGACACTCTATACCTCTCTCATATCTCCCCCCACTTCTTGATACTGCCCCCTTTATTTCTTCTGCCTCCTCTCTCCTTCCCAGATCCCCCTCTCCCTCCACATCCGATAGTCATTCTATTACCCCCTCAATAAAGGACTGAAGCATCCACACCCTTGTTTTCCTTCCTTCTATGCTACATATGGTCTGTGAGTTGTACCATGGCCATTGTGAGCTTTGGGGCTAATGGCCTCTTATTAGTGAGTACACACCATGTGTGTTCTTTTGTGTCTGGGTTATCTCACTCAAGATGATATTTTCTAGTTCCGTCTATTGGCCTGAGAATTTCATGAAGTCATTTTAAATTGTTGCATAGTACTCCATTGTGTATATGAACCACATTTTCTGCATCCATTCTTCTGTTGAGGGACATCTGGGTTGTTTCCAGCTTCTGGTTACTATAAATGAAGCTTCTTTAAACATAGTGGAGCATTTTGGGGGTGTATGCCCAATAGTGGTATAGCTGGGTCTTCAGGAACCTCCAGACTGATTTCCAAAGTGGTTTTACCAGCTTGCAGTCCCACCAGCAATGGAGGAGTGTTCCTCTTTCTCCATATCCTTGACAACATCTGCTGTCTCCTGCATTTTTGACCTTAGCCATTCTGTCTGGTATGAGGTAGAATCTCAGGGTTGTTTTGATTTGCATTTCCCTGATGACTTAAAATGATTAACATTTCTTTAAGTGCTTCTCAACCATTTTAGATTCCTCGGTTGAGAATTCTCTATTTAGCTCTGTACTCCAGTTTTTAATAGGGCTGTTTGTTTCTCTAGAGTCTACCTTCTTGGGTTCTTTGTATATTTTGGATCTTAACCTTCTATCAGATATAAGGTTGATAAATATCTTTTCCCAATCTGTGGGTTGCAATTTTGTCCTGTTGACAGTGCCCTTTGCTTTACAGAAGCATTTCAATTTTATGAAGTCCCATTTGTCAATTCTTGATCTTAAAGCATAAGCCACTGGTGTTCTGTTCAGGAAGTCTTTCCCCTGTGCCCAAGTATTCAGGCTTCTCCCCACTTTCTCTTCTATTAGATTCAGTGTTTCTGGGCTTTTGGTTGTTTGTTTGTTTTTGTTTTTGTTTTTTCTTTTTGTGGAGGACCTTGATCCACTTGGACTTAAGCTTTGTACAACTCCTTGTACAAAAAATGGATAAGAATGAATCAATTTGCATTCTTCTACATGCTGACCATCAGTTGAACCAGCACCATTTGTTGAAAATGTTCTTTTTTCCACTGAAAGGTTTTAGCTCTTTTGTCAAAGATCAAGTGACCAGAGGTGTGTGGGTTGTTTTCTCATTGTTCAGTTCTATTCCATTGATTGACCTGCCTGTCACTGTACCAGTACCATGCAGATTTTATCACTATTGCTCTGTTACACAGCTTGGATCCAGGGATGGTTATTCTCTCAGAAGTTCTTTTATTGTTGAGATTAGTTTCTGATATTCTAGGCTTTTTGTTATTCCAAATGAATTTAAAGATTGGTCTTTCGAACTCTATGAAGAATTAAGTTGGAATTTTGTAGGGCCTTGCAATGAATCTGTAGGTTACTTTTAGTAAGATGGCCATTTTTACTATATTAATTCTGCCAATCCATGAACATGGGAGACCTTTCCATCTTCTGAGGTCTTCTTCGAATTCTTTCTTCACGGACTTGATGTTATTGTCATACAGATCTTTTACTTGCTTGGATAGAAATATAAAATATCACACCAAGATATTTTATATTATTTGTGACTATTATAAACGGTGTTTCCCTAATTTCTTTCCCAGCATGTTTATCCTTTGAGTAGTGGAAGGCCACTGATTTGGTAGAATTAATTTTGTGTCCAGCCACTTTACTAAAGTTGTTTATCAGCAGCAGAAGTTTTCTGGTAGAATTTTTGGAGTTGCTTATGTATACTATCATATCATCTTCAAATAGTGATATCTTGACTTCCTCCCTCCCAATTTATATCCCTTTGATCTCCTTTTGTGTTCTAATTGCTCTGGCTAGAACTTCGAGTACTATAGAGTTTGTAGCCTAGTCTTGTCCCTAAATTTAATGGGATTACTTTGAGTTTCTCTACATTTAGTTTGATGTTAGATATTTGTTTGATTTATATTGCTTTTATTATATTTAGGTATGCACCTTGAACTCTTGATGTCTCCATTACTTTTAACATGAAGGGGTTTTGTAGTTTTGTCAAAGGCCTTTTCAGCATCTAATCAGATGAAGGACTTTCTCCTTTATCTCCCTCTATTTCTCTATTCTGCCCAGATTCCAGTGTATGAGATGGGGCTATGAACATTCAGGAAAGATCCCCAGCTTCTTTAAGTCTGTCTGGAAATACCACTCCAAGGGGTGTTCTTTGATTACTCTTCTAGATACTTCACAGTACTGTAATGTAGACAATAACCATTCTCCATAATAAGTTACAGTATCAAGTGTTAGAACAAATTGGAACTATTAATTTTTTATATATTATTGGCATGGAAGTAAAATGATATAATGATTTTTTGAGACAGGCTCTCTCTATGTAGTTCTGTCTGGCCTGGAACATATTAAGCAGAGCAGGATGTCTTTGAATTCTTAGAGATTTGCCTGTCCCTGCCTCCCCAGTGCTGGGATTAAAAGGATGTGATACCACACCCAAAGAATATTACAATTTTAAGAAAAGATCAGAAAGGTTTGGGTTTTTTTATCCATTAATCATGCATTTGCCTTGCAACATAAACTTTGCACACTTTTTTATTAAAGAGAAATTAAAATATATCCAAGTGGTGGAAGTACATAAGAATTTTTAGAGAATCTAGGTTCACAATAATCAGAAAATTTATATAGCTAAGGAATGCATAAGCAGAGGAAGATTGTTCTGTGATCTTTCTTGGACAATAATATGTTTAATATGGCCCCTCAAACACAAAAGCAAAGGCAAATGCATGTGTTTCCAACACACTAAAAACATTCTACACCACAAATAAGCATCGGTTTCTATCCACACTTAAAAAAAAAAAAAAAAAAAAAAAACTCTTATACTAGAAACAAAATAGTCAACCAATCAAAACTGGAGAGAATATTTACAAACCGTATACATGAGAATGGGTTAATGTCCCAAATATGAGAAACTCCTGAAATTTAATAGCAAAAGCTTTTAATGAACAAGGCTTTAAATGACATTTCTTAAATAAAGAGAAATGGCTGATAAGAACATAAAGGGTGCTCAACCTTATTAATCATCAGGAAATACATATCAAAACTACAACATGCTATCCTATTGCCACAGGTAGAATTTTAATAATAAAAGAAAGGAAAACAGGTGTTTGGGAAACACAGGAAAGGTTGGAGTGAAATGAGTGTCTCTATATGGCCAGTGACTTGGAAATCAGTATAGAAAACAGAATGTAGGCATCTCACATATTTTAAATGTCTTTTTAATTATGGACATTCTAATGAGTAATACGGTAACCTCAATATAAGTTTGATTTGCACTTTCCTGATGATCAATGATATTAAGGGTTTTTATACTTTTTGTTTAGATTATTTATTAGATTTTTACTTATATTGTTTCTTGAGTTTCTTGTATGTTTACAGAAGCAGAATTTCCAGTTTCACAATTCCTTCATGTTTTATATTAAATTTTATTTTATTGTTTTAACTGGGAGCTGTGTGTTGTCATGCATTAAAAATTTATAGAGAGTCTATGTATTAAATCAGCCAGATGGAATCTCCTTGAAACGATTTATCTGCCTGGAGTGTAGATATTAGCGATAGATACCCTTGACTAATTAAGCTAATCCTAGAAAATCAATATGATGCCATCTAATTAAATTACAAATCTTACCTTTGGTTGGGCATGTCTTGGTGTGTAAGACATGTCTGAGAAAAGAATCCAAAAATAAACCGTGAAGCATCAAGGCAGAAAATTTTCCAATTAAAGTAGCATACTATTTAATATTTTAAAAGTTCAAGGCTAACCCTTGAGATTTGGGGAATCAATGCCAACATTTCAGATTTAGCTGTCATTTTTAACATTTATAAATAAGAAAGTGGGATTAGGTAAGACTGTGTTTGTTCAAAAGTGATGTATAATAGAGCTGACCACATAGGGAAAAAATATAGCCACTTCCCACTCTTCACAGGTATTAAATTTTATAAGCTTCCTTATTTTAAAGAAACCCACAGGTTGAGAACCTGCAACCAAAATAAATTAAATGATGGGACGTATAAAATTGGGACTTGAAAAGTTGAAATGCACCCATAAATTTATTTTGTGTTTTGTTTCTTTGAAATCACATCTTCCATTATAAACCAAAGTCTTCTAGACATTTACTCCCTGATACCTTTACTGTCTTGGCACATGATCTAGTTTTGTTGTGGTGGTTAGTCCTATATCCACCAGGTTAGAAATATCCCACATCCTATGAGCCCTACTTAGTTGATACTGTGGACTCACAGATACACGAGCAATAATCAGTGAGCCTGTATGGATTGAGCTAGGTCATCTACAGCTATGTTACAGTTGGGCGGTTTGGTGTTCCTGTGGAACTCCTAGCTCCTAACAGAGGAGGGATTGTCACTGACTATTGTGCCTACTTTGAGACCTCTTTCTTCTTACTGGGTTACCTCATGTAGCCTTGATATGAGGTCATGTCCTAGGTCTAATTGTAACTTGACCTGCAATGTTCAGTCGATATCCCTGTTCTTTTGGAAGAGAAATGGAGCAGGCGGAGATCTGGGGGAGAGTGTAGGTAGGGAAGGGGCTGGGAAAAGTAGAGGGAAGGGAAATTGCTGTTGGGCTATAATATAAGAGAGAAGAATTTTTAAAATCCCATATTCTTTAAAACATTGAATTTAAAATTTATTTACCTATAGATTTTATTTTATTGAGTAATATATTTGATACCAGCATGTTTCATTCTTTCTAAAACTCCATTTCTTGGAATTTGAAAATGATTACCCTTGTACAAAGACTAATATAGTCATAAAGTTCTAAAGTGTTCCTGATCTATGTTTCTCAGTAGAACAAGAAATAAAACCTGTTTTAACTTATTATTACTTGTTATTAGGAGGCATGCTTTTATATACATGGAGGTCAGAGCACAATTTTGTAGAGTTACTACTCTCTAGGTTTACATTAAATCTAAGGCTTGAACTCAGGTTGTCAGACTTGTGAAACAATGCCTTTCCCACTGATTAATCTGTTGAGCCCCGTCTCCCAAAATGCTTTAATTTAATATTTTAATTGGCCTATAAAGGAGCAGTTTTCTTTGCAGGATTTTTGAACATACTTCATTTTGGTTGGTTTTACATCCACCCTCCTCTTTCTCATCTTTTTGTCTCTCTTCCCCACTGAACCTTTATGTCCCCAATATTTCCACTTTATTATATCTCGTGTTCTATCATCTTTCTCAATGCTCTCCTTAAAGACTCCTTTCCATTTAATTGATACCTTTCTAGTATCCCATATTTACCATCATTTACACCACCTTGACCTGCGTATGAGGGAGAACATATAGTATTTGTCTTTCTGACCTTGAGTTGCCTCTTTACTTAATTTGATGTTTTCTAGTTCAACTCATTTTTTTTTATTTCATAACTAATTTTCCTTTATGGCTAAATAAAGTTTAACTATATGTTATGTATTTTCCTTATCCATTCATCTACTAGTACAAATCCAAGCTTATTTAATTTATTTTGTCTGTTGCATATAGTACAGCAGTGAGCATGGATGTGTATGACAGTCTCTGTAGTAGGATGCAAAATCCTTAGGGAATGTACCCAGGAGTAGTACAACTGAGTCCTTTAGTACTTCTATTTTATAAATAAATAGCTAACTAAGGCAGACGTCTATAAAAAGTTCTAATCAACCATAAACACCAGAAAGAAAAAAAAAAAAAAAAAAACTAACTGAGACTCTCTGAGTTCATTGCCTATCTATAACATGTTTGGATTTTTTAAATTTACTTTAATTCATTGAGAATTTTGCACAATGTACTGTGGTCATTACTCCTCTCTCACTCCTCTCTAACTCCTCACATATCTGCCTGACCTCCCTACCACCCCAAACTTAACATCTTAAAATGTGTTACCCATATATTCCTGGGGGTGAGACCATCCATTGAACTGCTCTGTCTAACAAGATGCATACACTTAAGCAAAAGTGACTGTCTCTTCCCCCAGAAGCCATCCACTGTCCACAGCTCTTGAGTCAGGAGTGGGTCTCTCCAATGCCTTCTCACTCTCTGCTAAAGTATTAACTGCCTTGATCTTGTACAGGTGCTGTGAGGGCATGCATAGCTGCAGCAAGCACAAGAGCTTAGTGATCCTGTCATGTCCCAAAAGTCACTGTTTTGCTCTAGTCCCCAATCTGAGTCTTACAATCCTTTTTTCCCCGATTCCATATGAAAGAAGTTTTTTAGGGATACAGTAGGAATGCCTGACACAGGCTGTGTTATCAGAGCCATGTAGTTCTATTTGGTGTTCTGAAAGTCTAGATAAATTATCTATTCCATACAAAAATGGTTTCCCTACTTAGAAAAGTGCCCTTATTTATTTTCACATCTGCATATTCAATAATATAATAAAATATAGAGAGGTGGGGGTTCCTAAGAATTTCTGTTCCCTCTCCCCTGCTCCACGCTCACCTGATCCCCACGCCCTGTTCCATTCCCCATCCGTTTTCCATTCAGCTCCTTCCCTTCATCTACCTCCAGTATCTATTTCATTTTCCCTTCTGAGAAAGATTCAAGTATCCTTCCTTGGAACCTTCTTGTTATTTGGCTTCCGTGGGTTTGTGTATTGTAACATGGTTATCCTGTACTTTATAGCTAATATTCATTTATAAGTGAATACATACATACATACATACATACATACATACATACATACATACATACATATCTTTTCAGGTCTGAGTTACCTCATTCAGGATGATATTTTCTAGTTCCATTCATTTGCCTAAAAAATTCATTATGTTCTTGTTTTTAATAGGTGAGTAGTATAGGTGTAATACCCAGGGGTAGGGACACCTCTTCTCATTGGAAAAGAGGAGAGGGTAGTGGGGGGTAGAAGTTGTGTGAGGAGGGACTGGGGGATGGAGGTGCTGATATTGGAATATAAAGTGAATAAATAAATGAATAAATAAATAAATAAATAAATAAATATTTAGAAAAGATAGTGAACATATTTATTTGCTCTGTTTTTCATTTCTGGAAATGAGTCTAAATTATAAAGTATGATAAACATTCTCCATATATTGATAGTTTGGCAACTAAAATTTTTATTACATTTATTTGTTTTAGAGGGGTTGGGGACAGCACAGTGTGCATGTGGGGTTCTCCTTTTTCAATGTGGATTCCCAGTTATTGAACTAAGGTTATCAGGCTTGTTGGCAAGTATCTTTACCTGATAAGCCATCTCATCAGCCCTGGTTTGACAATTTAAAGATAGACTAAAATTCTTTGATTTCCCTCTCATTGAGATATGGAGCCTAATATATCTTCTAATTAATTCAAGCTAGTCCTAGGGATTTGCTTGACAAATAGAACAAGGAAAGAGACTACACTATTACAGGGTTTGGGGATTATAGGATTCTCTTAAGCTAAATATTGGACTATGATACATCTAAAGGAAGCAGTTGCTATTAAGAAGTCCATGAACTTAAATATTATGGTTTGATTTTTATGTTCTTATGGCGTGTGGGGAGCTCTTCATGTGTTTGTATTTCTAAATCTTTTTCTTTGTTTTTGTTTTGTTTTATGTTGTGTTATTTTTTTCTCTGTCTCTTTCCTTTGTTTTCATCTTTTTTGTTGGTTGGTTGGTCTGTTAGTGTCTAAAAAAGACTGATAGAAAATGTATGGAATGGGGTGGGTAAGGATGTGGGGAAGATCTCTAAGGAGACAAAAGGAAAGTTTATAGTGAAATTTTGCAACTGAAAAACTAAGTCCATGTATATTAAGACAGGCAGAGTATGAGGAAGCAAAGTCCTAGTCTCATTAGGAAGATAAATAGAAAAGTATCTTTCTACAGGTATCTACTACCAACCTGACCAGGCTTCGATAAGTAAGGAAAGAACATACCTTGAGCATTCCAAGAAGAGAATATATGGAGAAAAACATGCATACCAAGCCAAGAGTAAGACTCAAAGGACAAAGCTTTGAGATGGCTTCAAACACATCTTCCCAAATGTCTCCAAACATCCAAGATGCTCCAAATTGCTCATTCATTGTGGAACACAGAGAGTGTATCTGTGCTAAGTTTTGTACAAGTCTCTCACCCAAGAAATAGAAGCCTGATAAAGCAGTACAACAATTTTTGGAAATAGCCAGTAAATACCCTCCTTGTGTTTAAATGTTTAGTCATTTCCTAGTGTTTATTAAGAAGTTTACAGTAGCACACATATTGTTTGCCAGTTCCTGCATACGTGAGCTGTGTCTGAGTGCAAATGGTGTTACAGTGGTGTATATAAGAGAAACTATGCATCTCTTTTACAGGTATCTGCGATGCTTTTATTGGGCAGTTCGAACTTTAATTACTATCGGGGGCCTTCCAGAGCCACAGACTTCATTTGAAATTGTTTTCCAATTCTTGAATTTTTTCTCTGGGGTTTTTGTGTTCTCCAGCTTAATTGGTCAGGTAAGCTAGCAATGTATCCCTAGGTACAAAGTATGTTCATTTTTAAAAGATTAATAAATATTTATATTTATGGAGGAAATATTGAAATCTGTGGTCCTTTTACTCCTTTCTCTTCCTTGTTTTGCTACCTTTCACCTATTTAATGGTGTGGAAAAGAATGTACTTGGATCAACACTATAGCATTGACTTTTGGTAAGGTAACAGGCTTAGTCTAGGCTAGGCTAACCTAAAGCTTATGGTCCACTTTTCTCTCATTGAAAAATAGATTCAAATTTTTTAGTGCTAGAGTTACATATAAGTGCTGCCTTACCCAGGTGTTTTTTCCTTTTTAGGCATTAAATCTTCCATAAGACCTGAGAGTCAATTTTGTTAGAATATAAACCCTTTGAATTTACAGTAAAAACATTATAATTCATAATACATAATGGAGTTTAGAATTTGAGCCAGGTGTTTCAAAGAACATGTATTTTTGCATAATGTGTTGCAAAGTGCACAATGCAAAGTAGGCCTGTGATGTATCAGAACCAAGGCTACAGTGCAGTTATGCAAAACAGCCTGGGAAAACTCTAGCAGAAACACTTCATACTCATTAGATATTTTATATAATTAAATTTTGGCCATTATTAATTCAGAAAATATTTATTGTCTTGAATTTGCAGCCCCCACTCAGTTATCCAAGTCCATATAAGGTTGTAATACATGATTTAAGAGATCAAACTGTATCACAAAATCAATAATCACACTAGAAAAGCTATTGATTCCTAACACATTCACTGCAGTATGGATAAAATTCATTCTGAAACAATAAGAACTACTTATCATGGTATCTGATACCCCTTAGAAACAGTCAGATCTCAACTAATGCATCAGTTAATGTTAAGTGTCTGCTAAACATGACATATGGCAGAGTTGAGAAGCCGTCTGCTGTTCAGTAAAGGGAAGCCTCTTAGGTTATATGGGACAGATGCATATTGAGGTGTTTTCAAGTGTCAGGTAGAATCCAGTTATCACCAACAGGCAGTTCTGTTGATCATAATTAGTTATGGAAATATGTCAGAGGTAAAGCATGAAATGTGTTTGACATCCAAACAGCACTGATAAGACCAAGGGCTTTTGGAAATAAGAAACAAATTCAAGAATAAAATATTTTAAGAATTCTGAATATTAAATCTGAGTTTTGCCTTGAAAGCAATGGGAAGTCAGCCCATGAAAAGCACATTGAGCAAGGAGATTCAATGCTAATTATAATATAAACTAAATAGGACCAGCATTTTAAAATATGTTTTTAAAGATTTAGTTATTTTGTTATATGAGTACACTCTAGCTGTCTTCAGACACACCAGAAGATGGCATCAGATCCCATTAAAGATAGTTGGAAGCTACCATATTGTTGCTGGGAATTGAGCTCAGGACCTCAGGAAAATCAGCCAGTGCTTTTAACCATTGAGCCATCCCACTAGCCTTATGTACGTGTTTTATTGTTGCTTAGGTGTAGTAACTAGCAGATTAAGGACAACTGATATTGAAAAGTGATCAAGGTTCGAAGTATCCACACTTTGCTCTTCCTTCTTCTTGAGTTTCATGTGTTTTGTAAATTGTATCCGAGCTTCTGGGCTAATATCCACTTATCAGTGAGTGCATATCATGGATGTTCTTTTGTGACTGGGTTAGGAGCTGAAGGGGTTTGCAGCCCCATAGGAGGAACAACAATATGAACTAACCAGTAACCCCAGAGCTCCCTGGGACTAAACCACCAACCAAAGAAAACACATGGTGGGACTCATGGCTCCAGCTGCACATGTAGCAGAGGATGGCCTAAACAGTCATCAAGGGCAGGAGAGGCCCTTGGTCCTGTGAATATTCTATGCCCCAGTATAGGGGAATGCCAGGGCCAGGAAGCATGAGTGGGTGGCTTGGGGAACAGGGGAAAGAGGGAGGGGAGGGAGGTTTTCAGAGAGGAAACCAGGAAAGGGGATAACATTTGAAATGTAAATAAAGAAAATATCTTATAAAAAATAAAAAAGAAAAGAAAAGTGATCAAGGCTCTTAAAAGAAGGGAGCATTCCATACAATGAAGATGAGGATATTGAATAAAATAATGAGGCACTAGAGCTGGGCAAGCATCAAAGTTAGCTAATTTAGGTAATTTCATCCAGCTTTGAGATATAGGTCTATTGTTCCAGTGCCTAGTACTATACTATAGAAGAGGTAGATAGTGAGACTATGTGGTGGCTATATAAAGAGTAGGAATTATGGATTAGTTAACTTGAATAATAAAAAGCACTCTCAGAGGAGCGTCTCGGAGAAGGCATGACTATCTCTCAGAAACTGGCTACAGCTAGGAGGAGCAAACAAGTGTCAAATACAAACACATAAAAATACAGACAGTAGATAGGCAGCTATTATCAATGCACATGGGCATGCCAGCTTCTGCTTAGTGTTAATGCACTAGAAAGGGAAGTTGGAAAGACAACTCCTTTGAAAAAAATTAGTTATTAGACAATGAATTTCAACAAGTTAAACACTGTAAGTATAAACTATCATCAATAGATAGGAAAATTTATTAATGGTTAAAATATAAAATTAGTTGGAAAATGTTCAATTTAAATTTAAATGCAGTGAAACAGCAAATATATATATATATATTCCTTATGGCATAATGTACCATCAATCCACATGGGCTGCATTCACTGTTTTCACATTTTAGCAAATGAGAAGATCCAAGTTCTACGAGATTAGGAGGTTGAGCTGGATGTGGTGCCACACATCTTTAATCCCAGAATATGGAAGGCAGAGGCAAGAAGATCTTTATGAGTTTGAGGCCACCCTGGTCTACATAGTGAGTTCCAAGACAGTCAGAGCAACATAGTGACACTCAGTCTCAAAAAGAGACAAGATGAAGAGCCATTGCAAGTCATACTTTAAGTTCACACTGTCTTAAAATAGAACAGTATGTGATTAAATGGACAGTTAAAGTAAAAATCCAATACATATTTAGCACTTGGTGTGTGCAAAGCAGTTTTCAAAAGCCTGGAAAATGATAACTCTGTCCTGTGATCTGAGCACTTGGGAAGCAGAAGCAAGAGGAAAGGGAAAAATCAAAGCCAGTCTAGTCTACATAGTAAATTCAAACTCAGCCTGTACTGCATTGCTAGACTCTGTCTCAAAATAAATAAAGAGAGAAAACTGAAAATGTCTGCCCAGCCTCAGTGCAATGCTTTCCCTGGACAGCCACAACTATATCACCTGAGAAAGTCTAAACTTGGACTCTACTTTAGACCTACTGAAACTACAGCATACATCTTTAAAAATCTTTTGGTGACTGATTATCTATCTATCTATCTATCTATCTATTTATTTATTTATTTATTTACATCCCAAATACTGCTCTTCTTTATTTCTCCCTCCCTTTCCCATCTGATAGGGTGGTCTTCCCCCAATCCTGGTGAATCAAGTCTCTGCAGGATTAGGCTCATCCTCTCCTACTAAAGCTAGACAAGGCAGCTCTCTGTAGTAAATAAGCTGGGGGGCTTGGACCAGCCCATGTATGCTCTTTGGTTGGTGGCTCAGTCTCTGCGAGCTCTCAGGAGTCCAAGTTAGTTGACCCTGATGTTCTTCCTGTGGGGTTGCCATCTCCTTTCATAGTTGTCAATCCTTCCCCTAACTCTTCCATAGGGGTCCCCGACCTCCATCTAACGTTTGTCTGTGGGAATCTGCATCTGTCTCAGTCAGCTGCTGGGTAGAGCCTCTCAGGGGACAGCTATAGTAGTAGGCATCAGTCTACATACACGATATAGCAACACTAATAGTGTCAGGAATTGGTGCCTGACCAGGGGATAGGACTCAAGTTGGGCTAGTCACTAGTTGGCCATTTCTTCAGATTCTGCTCCAACTTTTCCTTTCATTTCTTTTATACAGGACCAATTTTAAGTCAAAAGTTTGGTTGGTGGGTTGGTGTACCCATCCCTCCACTGGAAGTCCTGTCTGGCTACTGAAGATGTTTTCTTAAAGTTCCATATACTGTTGGGCATTTTAGCTAAGGTTACCCACATTGACTCCTGGGAATCTCCCCCATCCCAAGTCTCTGGGACTTCCTAAATATTACCCTGAGCTCCCATCTCAAGCCCAACAGCTTCATATTTCTGTTCATTCCCCTGGGCCTCTAGTCCTCGATCCTGTCTCTCCCCATACCTGATTCTGCTCACCTATTCCCCTTGTACTCCCCTATCCCAGATAGGTCCCTCCCTCCCTCTGCATCCTATGACTATTTTGTTCCCCCTTCTAAGTGGGGTTCAACCATCCTCACTTGGGCCTTCTTTCTTGTTTAACTGTCTTGGTCCTGTATTGTGTATCTTGGGTATTCTGTATTTTTTGGCTAATACCCATTTATCATTAAGTACATACCAGGCATGTCCTTTTGTGTCTGGGATACCTCATTCAGGATGATATTTTCTAGTTCCATCCATTTGCCTGAAAAATTGATGAAGTCCTCCTTTTTAATAGCTGAACAGTATTCAATTGTGTAAATGAACCATATTTTCTGTCTACATTCTTCAGTTGAAGAACATCTGGGTTGCTTCCACTTCTGGCTATTACAAATAAAGCTGTCATGAACATAGAGAGTGGAGCACATGTCCTTGTGGTATGATGGAGTCTATTTTGGATATGTACCCAGAAGTAGTATAGCTGGGTCTTTAGGTAGAACTATTTCTAGTTTCGTCATAAACTACTACATTGATTTCCAGAGTGGTTATCCAAGTTTGCAATCCCACCAGCAATGGAGGAGTGTTCCCCTTGCTCCACACCTTCTCCAATATGTGCTATTGATTTAGTTTTTGATCTAAGACATTCTGATTAGGTAAGGCATTATTACCCTAATTTCTTTCTCAGCCTGTTTATCATTTGTATAAAGGAGGGTCAATGATTTTTTTTTATTAAGTTTGTATTCAACCACTATGCTGAAGGAGTTTATCAGCTGCAGGTGTTCACTGGTAGTATTTTTGGGTCAGTTATGTATACTATTACAACATCTGCAAATAGAGATATTTTGTCTTACTCCTTTTTAATGTATATCCCCTTGATCTCCTTTAGTTGACTTATTTAGCTAGAACCTCAAGTTTATATTCAGCCACTTTGCTGAAGCTGTTTAGCAGTTGTAAGAGTCCCCTTCATGTTAAAAGACTTATAGAGATTAGGGATTCAAGGGACATACATAAACATAACAAAAGCAATATGCAGGAGGCAAATAGCCAGTAGAAAATTTAATAGAGAGAAGCTTGAAGCAATCCCACTAAAATCAGGGGCAAGACAAAGCTACCCACTCTCTTCCTACCTATTCAATATAGTACTTGAAGTTCTAGCTAGAGTAATAAGACAACAAAAGATTAAGAGGCTGAAAATTGGAAAGGAAGAAGTCAAGGTATTGTTATTTGCTGATGATATGAGAGAATACATAAGCAACCCTCCATAATTCTACCAGAGAACTCCTATGGTTGACAAACAACTTCAACAAAATTAACTCAAAGAAAATCAGTAGCCCTCCTTCTGGTGATTCTTATGTATGTGAAAATCTGATAAGTATAATGTACTTGCCTTTCAAATTGCATTGGAAGATGTAACCTGGGCAAGCAACACCTGAAACTGTGGTACTGATATACAAGAGAAATATTAAATATGCAGATAAAGATTTGTGTCTTAACCTCTCAGAGTGATTAAAAGATGCTAGAAAGGAAAACAGAAACAAAAGTAAGAGAGCCTCAAACAACATTGCCATGTGTTCAAAATCTATACATATGGTCATACCAGTGACTTTGCCTCAAATTAACCATCATTGTTTACTCCTGAATTCTACTTTCTGATATAATCCACACACCCTGATATTTTCTAACTCTCTAACCTTCATATACTTCTCTACACTGGAACTCATTGCAGAATACATATTACCCTCACTTCCTACATCAATGAAACCCAAGACTGGTGGCAATTGTACATAAGATGTTCGGATGGATACACTACCAATCCTTTGACCCTCAAAAACATTTAGTAAGGCTTAACTTTGTCCTTGAATCCCGGCTAACACCCTTGTTAAATCTCTCAACCTAACCTCTGACAAATCATATCTGACAGCCTTCAAAAACTAAATAATGCTGTTTATGGCACGTGAACATGGAAAGAGAAAATCTAGGTATTAAGACCATAGAAAAATATTTGCAGAACTGTTGAAGAATAAGAGCCTCCGAAAGACAGACATTATAGATTGTCTGTATAGCTCTTTGACAAATACTTTTAAGAAGTAGTAGATTCTATTACATCTAAAATTGTAAATTGAGGAAGCCATCACAATGTAAGGTATTTTAGCTATATTTTTAAAAAAATCAAGAGGTTATTTTTTTCATAAGCAGAAAAGACTTCACAGCCACTAGAATGTGAACAAAGTATTAGTGAGACCTGGCTTTCCTCCTATAATAAACTCACAGTCAAGGCAAATTTATAACTACTTGCTTCTCTTTATGTGAGAGGAAGAGCCAAGCAATATATCTTTTTTGTGCTGAGACCTTAAAGATCAGCTTTTAACCTAGAGTGGGTTTTTATGGCTGAGTTATAAACATCCAAGAACTGAACCTGACAGTTCCTTAAGGACTGTCACAGCGGCAGTCAACGCTTCAGTAATTTCAGCACATTTCAACTTCTGCTGAATACTGTGCCTTGAGCATGGTACAATTTGATTTTTATCTGTCTAAACAACACAAAGGGAAGAACAGAGGCTGGAAATGCATGACGAGTTGAGCCTATAGAAGCAACCACCCTGGCTGATCTGTGAAAGGTACTTTAGCAGAGAGACTCTCAAAACTGACTAGCCATTCTGCGGGATAATTGCTCTTCTCTCGTTACACTTCCCTTGCATCTGCACATGGATTATGGTTGCTTTAAAATGTCGACTATCATTTTCACAGTAATTTATAAATATATGAAGATTGTGTGCAGTCACCTGCATTATGAGACCAAAGCCTCACAAAAATCTCACATTATTGGTCTAATGGGCTTTATTATTGTCAACGAGATAATCTCATTTCCTTCCTTTTATTAGGGCCTGATGTCGGTGTGTTAAAATCAAGCAATCGGGGCAATAGACACAGATATTGTGTAAGAACAAGCAATTCAGATGGAATTTCTCTCCTGAGTGTAAATGACCATATTTATGGTTTTAGATGCGTGATGTAATTGGGGCAGCAACAGCCAATCGGAACAACTTCCAAGTCTGCATGGACCATATCATTGCCTACATGAACAAATACTCTATTCCTCAGAGTGTGCAGTATAGAGTTCGGACTTGGCTGGAATATACATGGAACTCGCAAAGAATCCTAGGTGAGCATGACCAATGACTGCTTACATTCCTGTAGACTTTATCACATAATAAAAATTATGTAAGATAGAAAGAGGAGTTCTTTGGAATTGACTAACAGGTTGAAAAACAAAGATCTCTCCAGCATTAATTTAACATGAATAAATTTTTCTTAAATGTATAGTCATAGTCCAAGGCAAGTCTTGGAAGAAAAAGATGAAAGTCTACTTAGTGCCAACCATATGCAAGAAATTACACAGTTTGCCTCTCTCTCTCTCTCTCTCTCTCTCTCTCTCTCTCTCTCTCTCTCACACACACACACACACACACACACACACACACTCATACACATATATAAACACATGGTGCACACACACATATACACACATGCGTGCATGGGTACACACAGGCAACACATATACATACACACATACAAGCACACACATTCTACGCACATACACACACCTGGACAAATGCATGCCCCCACACACACATACCACACACACACCCATACACATATATAAACACATGGTGCACACACACATATACACACATGTGTGCATGGGTACACACATACACACACTTGGACAAATGCATGCCACACACACACAAACACACACACACACACACACACACACACACACACACACACACACACCACACATAAAAGAAATTGGAGAAATTAGATGTCATTGACCACTTTTCAGAAGCAAAGAAACAACTGAGAATCCTACTGCAAATTTTGGCCAAGGACTCATATAACTGCAACTGAGCTCTGAATTTGTTGTCCAAACTCTTGTTCTGCCTGTGACAGCTCCTCTCCTCTCGATCACAGGGTGCAGAGAAAGCTCAAGTTTTCAGTCCATTTTCATTACACAGCATGGTTTGCAGTTAGTTCTAAAAGACCATTATTTATCAATATTGTCTACTCTGCAACACCAGTACTTGAGCTCAAAAAATAATTTTTACTAAATCATATAAACTGTTATGACATAGTTGACAATAAATGCAATTTTTTAGTTTTTTTCTGTAAAAAAAAATAAAATTAATATTACTGAGAAGTCAACACAAAGCTACTTCCTTTAGTTTAAAAAAAAACCAAGATTTTTCAAGTCACAAATTTTTCTAAGATAAAAAAGTGTCTACTGGTTCTGGTTATAGGACTTTCCTTCACCAGTCTGTGACTGATAAGGAACTACAACCTTCAGAATGCTCATAATGTCCTCCTTTTTATATCTATAGCTACTCATGAAAACAATTCTAGGGGCAAAGAAACTACAAGAAGTGGCTCCTAGTAGCAACTACAGACATAGATTCAACTCTGGCTCACTGGAACAAATAGTCCTCAGAAATAAGAAACAATTTTATTTTATTTCATTTCATTTCATTTTTTGCTTTATTTTATGTGGAGGACCTGCATGTATTTATGTACAGTGTAAGTATGTCTAGTGCCTGCACTGGCAAAAAATAATGGCTTCAAGCCCCCTTCAACTGGAGTTATAGATGGTTGTGGGCCAACATATATGTGCTGGGAACTGCAAGACTAGCAAGTGCTCCTTACTACTGAATTGCCGCTCTAGCCCCCCAGATTATGTCTTATATGAAATATGGCATATTTATGATCTATGTTGGAATCAAGTTAACAATAAAGCACAATAAATTTTCTTATTTACTTAAGTCGATGTAAGAAGATATCCAAAATAAAACTGAATATAGTATGTATATGAAATCCTAGCACTTCGAAGACAGAGGCAAGTGAGGCTGTGAGTTGAAGGCTAGATGGTCCATATTGTGAGTTCCAAACCAGACAGAATGAGAGAGAGAAAGAGAGAGAGAGAGAGAGAGAGAGAGAGAGAGAGAGAGAGAGAACAATCTATATAATGCAACTTTATGAACCACAAGCATACTTGATATTAAGAATGGGCAATTTCGTCTGTGAAATATTTTGTCAGTCTATTGGTCCATCATTTAATTCACGTGTGAAAAACAAATCCATAATGTATTCAGGTTCATTACTGAGTTAATAAGCAACTAAATAACAATAATTTAAATGTTCTCACTTAGCACATTTCTTCATTAGATTATGTTCCCAGCTGAGATGCCTACTAATTATGCTTACCCAGCAAGTCACTTACAGCCTCTCTGGGTTTAAGTTATTTTACTCTTCTCCTATCTGCAAAGTTGAAGCAAATTCCTGGTCTGAAGATTATTATAAAGGCCAAATAAGATAATGGACATGACAGATCTCCATATGCCTTCAAACACCCCACCACTCATCATTTGTCCTTAAGCTGACAGGGCTGGCAGAAACAAGACCTATATCATTTTTCCATCTTAGCCTGTTCACTAACCTTTGTCTCACTGGCATTATATTTAATCTCTTAAAATTTCTAAAAACAATGCTCTGTAATATTCAGGTTGTCATTTCTAGTTAAAATATTTCTTTGCTCTCATGAGCAAAAGGGCACCATTATGATATGTGAAGGGCCTGGTATGTCATTGCCTGTAATTCCAGCACTTGGAAGGCCCCGGGGAGGCGGGGAAGGGGGGTGCTGTAAGGCCAACCTGGGCTACAATGCAAGATCTTGTCTCTCAAAACAGGAGAGGACACATCTGAAACTCCAGTGTAGTGAAGGTAAAGGGGGATCCCTAGCACCTATTGGCAAACGAGCCTAGACAGAGAGTTCCTAGATCAGGGAGAACCTGTATCTCAAAAATCAGAGTGGAGAGTGATCACGGAAGAACCAAGGTGTCTTCCTCTAGACTCTACACAAGTATACATGGCATATGTTCACACATGAATTAAACACACACGAGTGCATACGCACATACACACACATATGCATACACACACACAGCCTTGATGGTAGATATATAGATCTAATATTTATAATAAAGATATTGATTTTAAAGATATATTTGTTTATAAAACATTTGCATGTTGTTCATTTTCAATTATTTTTCTACTTACTCTTTGGTGAATTGTTTTACTAATTATTCTACTTTGGAGATTGATATATTTATTTTTACAAAGATGAGTCCAACTTGCTTGAGAAACTCCCGACAGCAATGCAGTTGTCTATTGCCCTTGACATAAACTTCAGTATCATCGACAAGGTGGAGTTATTCAAGGCAAGTACTTTTATTTTTAATAGAAAGATACAATGTCAATTTCTCCAAAAAACAATTTCTAGGTTCTTGCTTTATATGGAATTCCTGAATTTTTTCTATTTTTCCATTTTAATTTTTATTTTGTTAATTTATTTGTTTTGTGTGTACAGTGTGCAAGATTTAGAAGAATACACATGTGCTAAGGTATACATGTGGTTACTACTATAAGAGTCAGTGGGTCAGTGGGTAGAGCTGAAGTCAACAGACTTAGCAGCAGGTGCCTTTACCTACTGAATCATTCCATTGGCTCTGCCTCATGTTTTAACAAAATCAAAATATCCTGGACCATTTACAAGAATCCAAAAGATTATGGGTCCCTGCTCAACAGACAATTTCCTCTTTAGAAGCCTCTCTTTTCTAATTAGTGTCAAGGAAGAGAAGTTATTCAGACAAGTTCCTCAGACTCTTCTTGCATAAATTTAAATTTAATTAAACTCCACTGTTCTGTTTTTGCTAACAAGAGCATCACCTTCCATTCTGAACGTGCCTTGGCAACTTATGATGAATCAAGTTCCCATATCAGCTCTGCATCGACCTACTCATGTAACTACTGTTATTAGTGACAATGCTTTAGATGTAGATTTATTTCAAGAAAAGTTCTTCAATATAGCATTGGTCTGCCTAGAATCTGCAATAATAAAAATAAACCAAGTTTAGTGGTTCAGATGATGGCATCATCACCAAAATTTATGCTGAAATTCCATTCCTGTATTAAGAGACGGGGCTTCTGAGTGAGTTATAAAAACTGTTTTCTTGCTGTCTGTCTTTTTCTAGAGAAGCATGGATGTTTATTCACTCCAGACAGAACAATGGTGACAAAATAATCCTGCTCCAGTAAAGCCATGAATGTATAGGGGTTACCTATAAAGGTGTAGGCAAGGAGTTACCTACAGCAGCATGGGTAATTCAAAGGCATGGCAGGAAAGCCCACCCCACCATCAGTAATAACTCATAAAGCTGCATCTCTGAAGTTCCCTGCTCAACTCTGAAACAGCTCCCCTTCCCCAGCAACTACTTACTGCTTATGTCGCCTTACAGACAGGCTTTCTGAAGCTGGCAACTTTCTTGACTTTCTGGATCTTAAAAGTTCTGTGTGTCTCACAAGTTTCATTACCTTCCAAGGAGTACCCGCCTCTCTCAAGGAGAGACTGTCAGAATTCAGAGGACACAGCTACAAATCTCCTGAGTATGAATGCACAAACAGACAAAGATGTGTTAGTTTGGAGTGATAAAACTACTTCATGGAAACAATTTGATTTCCAAATCTTCTGTTCCTGGGTGAAGTTTAGGTTGGAACAATAATTTAGACCTCTCCATATAGTGATGTATTTTAAGCCATGGCATCCATGTGAACACTGAATTCCTGCAAAGTCCAAAAAGAAAATTCAATCTTTGAAGAAGCACATGACTTGAAATACATAATTACCACCACTAAACTGTAGATGACAAAACAGAAGCTGTGCTGTGGACTGCTAGGCAAAGTTCCTCCAAATCCTAGGACCAACCACTGGCTGACAGCTTATACTACTAGAAGCAAGTCAATATCCAAGAACTTTTTATTATATTCTAATCTATATTTCTACCAGGATTTTGACAAAAGTATGAAAGGAATTATATTCATGTTGCCAGATGACATAAAACAGAAAATATAATCTTAATTATGCTGATTGTAACTTATAAATGTTTAAATTAAACATTTTTAGACAGTAAATAAAGCCAAATTAATAGCAACGGAATAGGAAAGTAAAATATTTCAATGTTTAGAAGACTGCTAGTTCTTTAAGAATTCTCAAACTCTGCAAATCACAGTAATAGATGAGATTTCTCTAGATTTTTGCCTAATATAGGTTTTGCTGATTACTTAAACTATATGAAATCTAACATATCATGTCATGAATAATAAGTTTTAAGAGTCACACTGATTTTGAATATTTTTTTCAGCTAACTGTGAGAACCAGGATTGAGTAATAGGCCAACTAACAAGACAGAAATCTGATCAACAATTGCTTCTAGAGTGGAGTTAAGAATGGAGATATCAAAGAGGAATGTGTCTGTAGGGCAGAGTATACAGCAGTTTCAGCCACAGAACAGCTGTGAGATCTCTCTCCCTCCCACAATATTTATGCAGTTAGTATCTGCTATAGGGAGGAAGGCTAATTAGAGCTGATATACTTGATCCCAAGCAATGACTCAACTAGTGGTTCCCTAAGTAGAACACTTCAATTCTAGACCTGTGAGATCCATGTGTTCTCCCTAAACTCCTCCTTTTTACCTAACCTCTTTGCATCTATATATTATAGCTTGGCTATCATTTACTTAATGGCTAATATCTACTTATAAGTGAGAACATACCACATGTGTCTTTCTGGGTCTGGGTTATCTCACTCAGGATGATGTTTTCTAGTTCCAACCATTTGTTACACATTTCATGAAATTATTTTTAAAACAGCAAAGAAGTACTTTATTGTGTAAATGTGTAACTGTACCACAGTTTGTTTATCTATTTTCTGTTAAGGGGCATATACGTTATTTTGTTTCTAGCGATCATGAATTAAACTGCAATGAACATGGTTGAGGAAGTATCCTTATGATGGAATGGAGCATCCTTTGGATATATGCCCAAGAGTGGTATATATGCCCAAGAGTGGTATGCCTGGGTTTTGAGGTAAATTGATTCACAATTTTCGGAGGAATGTGATATTGATTTCCATAGTGGCCAAACAAGTTTGCACTTCCAACAGTAATGGAGGGGTGTTATTCTTGCTCCACATCCTTGCCAGTATGAGGTGCTACTTATGTTGTTGATCCTTGTCATTCTGATAGGAGTAAATGGAATCTCAAACTAGTTTTCATTGCATTTCCCTGGTGGCTAATGTTGAACATTCCTTTAAGTGTTTCTAAGCCATTTGTGATTTTTCTATGGATTTTAGATCTGTACTCCATTTTTTAAATTAAATTATTTAGTTTTTGATATCTAGCACTTGAGTTCTTTAATATATTTTGTATATTAGATGTCTATCAGATGTGAAGTTGGTAAAAAATATTTTCCCATTCTGCTACTTTGTCCAATTGATAGTGTCCTCTACCTTACAGAGGCTCTTTCATTTTGTAATGTCTCATTTATTAATTGTTGATTTTAATCCTATGCTATCTATGTCCTCTTCAAAAGTCATCTCTTGCGACAGTGAGTAAAGCTATCCCCCCATTTCCATTCTATCAGGGTCAGTGTATCTGGATTTATATTTAGATCTTTGATCCATGTGAACTTGAGTTTTGTGCAGAGTGGTTCTATTTGCATTCTTCTGCAAGCATGCATCCAGTTTGATCATAACCATTATTAAAGATGCTGTCTTTTTTTTCCAGTGTGTTTTTCTGGTTTCTTTATTGAAGATTAGGTGTCCATAGGTATGTAGACATGTCCTGGGGCTTCAAACTGATTTTGTTAATCAACATGTTGGGTCTGTTTTTAGGCCAATACCATGCAATTTTTATTACTATGTTTCTGGGTACAACTTCAAATCAGGGATGGTGATACACTGGTTTTTGTCTGGAAGACCTATTTATTGGTGAAAGTGAGATACTGAAAGGTCCCCACTATCAGTGTGTCAGGGTCTATATGTGATTTAAACTATAGTAGTGATTCTTTTTTTTTCTCTTTATTAGATATTTTCTTCATTTACATTTCACATGTTATCCAGAAATTTTCCCTTACCCTCCCGCGTCCCCGCCCTGCTCCCCTACCCACCCCCTCCCACGTAATGGCCTTGGCATTCCCCTGTTCTGGGGCATATAGAGTCTGTATGACCAAGGGGCCTCTCCTCCCAATGATGGCCAACTAGGCCATCTTCTTCCATATATGCAGCTAGAGACATGAGCGCAGGGAGAACTAGTTAGTTCATGTTATTCTTCCACCTAGAGGGTTGAAGACCCCTTCCTCTCCTTGGGTACTTTCTCTAGCTCCTACCTTGGGAGTCCTGTGTTCCAACTAATAGCTGACTGTGAGCATCCACTTCTGTGTTTACCAGGCACTGGTATAGCCTCCCACAAGACAGCTATATCAGGTCCCTTTCAGCATTATCCTGCTGGCATATGCTATAGTGTTTATTTTGGTGGCTGATTATGGGAGGGATCCCTGGCAGCCGCCGTCACTGGTTGGTCCATCCTTTTGATTCAGCTTCACACATGATCTCTGTAACTCCTTCAGTGTGTGCTTTGTTCTTGATTCTAGGAAGGGGCACTGAGACCACATTTTGAACTTCATTCTTCTTGAGATTCATGTNTCCTCAGTTGAGAATTCTTTGTTTAACTCTGTGCCCCACTTTTTAATGGGGATATTTGATTTTCTGGTGTCCACCTTCTTGAGTTCTTTATATATATTGGATATCAGTCCCCTATCCGATTTAGGATTGGTAAAGATCCTTTCCCAATCTGTTGGTGGCCCTTTTGTCATGTTGACAGTATCTTTTGCCTTACAGAAGCGATTCTTTTAAAGACTTGTTCGCACTTATGTTTGAGGCATCGATGTTAAGAATTAAAATGTTGTCTTGCCTTGGTAGATTTTTTCCTTCCATGAGTATGTAGTGTCCTTCCCTATCTCTTTTGAATAGATTTAGCTTGAAGTTTATTTTGTTAGCTATTAAAATGGCTGCACTGGTTTGCTTCTTAGGTCCATCTGTTTGGCATATCTTTTTCTAACCCTTAGCCTGAGGTTCTATCTTTGATGCTGAAGTATCTTTCTTGGATATGGCAGAAGGAGGGATTGTGTTACTTTAATTCAATCTGTTAGTCTGTCACATTTTATTGGAGACTTTAGACCATTGATGTTGAGAGATATCAATGAACAATGAGTATTGTTTCCTGTTCTTTTGGTGGTGGTGGTGGTGGTGGTGGTGGTGGTGGTGGTGGTGGTGGTGGTGGTGGTAGTGGTAATGGTATTAGAGGGTGTTTATATGTGTATGTGTGTGTGTGTTTCCCTTCTATTGGTTTTGCTTGTGAGATTATTCATTTCCTGTGTTTGCATGGGTATAGGTACCATCTTGAGGTTGGGGTTTTCCTTCTAGTTTCTTCTGTGGGGCTGTATCTGTAGGACTGGATTTTAAATTTTATTTCTCTCATGGAATATGATAAAATTTTTCTCCACCTATGGTGATCAAAAGTTTTGCTAGGTGTAGTAGTCTATGCTGGCAATTATGCTCTCTTAGAGTCTGTGGCACATCTGGGAGGTCCTTGCAGTGCTTAGATTCTCCACTGAGAAGTTACATGTAACAGGTCTGCCTCTATATGCTACTTGATCTTTTTCTTTTCTAGATTTTAACATTCTTTATTTTTTGTATGTTTTGTGTTCTGATTATTATATGGTGAGTGGATTATCTTTTCTGGCCCAATCTATTTGGTGTTCTGTATCTTCCTTTTGCCTTTATAGGCATCTCTTTGTTTAGATTAGGAAATTTTTTTCTATGCTTTTTTCCTATTTTTCTTTTTTTTATTAGATATTTTCTTCATTTACATTTCAAATGCTATCCCCTTTCCTAGTTTCCTCTCCAAAAATCACCTATACCCTCCTCACTCCGCCCTGCTCCCCAACCCACCCACTCCCTCTTCTTTGCGTTGGCATTCCCCTATACTGGGGTACAGATTCTTCACAGGACCAAGGATCTCTCCTCCCATTGATGGCCAATTAATCCATCCTCTGCTACATAAGCAGCTAGAGACACGAGCTCTGGGGGTACTGGTTAGTTCATATTGTTGTTCCTCCTATAAGACTGCAGACCCCTTCAGCTACTTGGGTACATTTTCTACCTCCTTCATTGGGGACCCTGTGTCCCATCCAGTAGATGAATGTGAGCATCCACTTTTCAATTTGCCAGGCACTGGCATAGCCTTACAGGAGACAACTATATCAGGGTCCTGTCAGCAAAATCTTGTTGGTATATGAAATAGAGTTTGGGTTAGGTGGTTGTTTAAGGAATGGATCCCTGGGTGGGACAGTCTCTCAATGATCGTTCCTTCAATCTCAGATCCGAACTTTTTCTCTGCAAATCCTTCCATGCGTATTTTGTTCAACTTCTAAGAAAGAATGAAATATCCACACATTGGTCTTTATTCTTCTTGAGTTTCACGGGTTTTGCAAATTGTATCTTGGATATTCAAGTTTCTGGGCTAATATCCACTCATCAGTGAGTGCATATCATGTGAGTTCTTTTGTGATTGGGTTACCTCACTCAGGATGATACCCTCCAGATACATCCATTTGCCTAAGAATTTCATAAATTCATTGTTTTTAATAGCTGATTAGTGCTCCATTGTGTAAATGTACAAAATTTTCTGTATCCATTCCTCTGTTAAGGGACATCTGGGTTCTTTCCAGCTTCTGGCTATTATGAATAAGGCTGCTATGAACATAGCGGAGCATGTGTCCTTTTTTTTTATTTAAGCAAGTTTTATTAGATATTATCTTCATTTACAATTCAAATGCATGGGAGATCTTTCCATCCTCTGAGATCTTCTTTGATTTCTTTCTTCAGAGACTTGAAGTTCTTATCATACAGATCTTTCACTTCCTTAGTTAGAGTTACACCAATATTTTATATTATTTGTGACTATTGTGAAGGGTGTTGTTTCCCTAATTTCTTTCTCAGCCTGTTTATCCTTTGTGTAGAAAAGAGCCACTGATTTTTGGGGTTTGTTTGTTTTTTTGTTTGTTTGTTTGTTTGTTTTAGTTAATTTTATATCCAGCTACTGCACTGAAGCTCTTTATCAGGTTTAGAAGTGTTCTGGTGAAATTTTTAGGGTCACATATATATATATATATATATATATATATATATATATATATATATATATATATATATAGAGAGAGAGAGAGAGAGAGAGTATATATATATACTATCATATTCTCTGCAAATAGTGATATTTTGACTTCTTCCTTTCCAATTTGTATCCCCTTGATCTCCTTTTGTTGTCAAATTGTTCTGGCTAGGACTTCAAGTACTATATTGGATAGGTAGGGAGAAAGTGGACTACCTTGTCTAGTCCCTGATTTTACTTGAATAGCTTCAAGTTTCTCTCCATTTAGTTTGATGTTGGCTACTGGTTTGCTGTAGATTGCTTTTATTATGTTTAAGTATGGGCCTTGAATTCCTGAACTTTCTAAGACTTTTATCATCAAAGGGTGTTGGATTTTGTCAAATTCTTTCTCAGCATCTAATGAGATGATCATGTGGATTTTGTCTTTGAGTTTGTTTATATAGTGGATTACATTTATGGATTTCTGTATATTAAACCGTCCTTGCATCCCTTGGATGAAGCCTGCTTGATCATGAGGGATGATTGTTTTGAGGTGGTCTTGGATTTGGTTTGCAAGGATTTTATTCAGTATTTGTGCATGAATGTTCATAAGGGAAATTAGTCTGAAGTTCTCTTTCTTTGTTGGGTCTTTATGTGGTTTAGGTATCAGAGTAATTGTGTCTTCATAGAATGAATTGGGTAGAGTACCTTCTGTTTCTATTTTGTGGAGTAGATTGAGAAGAACTGGAATTAGGTCTTCTTTGAAGGTCTGATAGAACTCTGAACTAAACCCATCTGGTCCTGGGCTTTTTTTGGTTGGGGGACTATTAATGACTACTTCTATTTCTTTAAGAGATATGGGACTGTTTAGATCATTATTCTGATCCTGATTTAACTTTGGTACCTGGAATCTGTCTAGAAAATTGTCCTTTTCATCCAGGTTTTCCAATTTTGTTGAGTATAGCCTTTTGTAGTAGGAGCTGATGATGTTTTGGATTTCCTCAGATTCTGTTGTTATGTCGCCCTATTCATTTCTGATTTTGTTAATTAGGATACTTCCCTGTGCCCTCTAGTTAGTCTGGTTAAGTGTTTATCTATCTTGTTGATTTTCTCAAAGAACCAGCTCCTGGTTTGGTTGATTGTTTGAATAGTTCTTTTTGTTTCCACTTGGTTGATTTCAGCACTAAGATTGATTATTTCCTGCAGTCTACTCCTCTTGGGTGAATTTGGTTCCTTTTGTTCTAGAGCTTCTAGGTGTGCTGTCAAGCTGCTAGTGTATGCTCTCTCTAGTTTCTTTTTGGAGGCACTCGGGGCTGAGTTTTCCTCTTAAGAATGCTTTCATTGTGTCCTATATGTTTGGGTATGTTGTGGCTTCATTTTCATTAAACTCTAAAAAGTCTTTAATTTCTTTATTTCTTCCTTGACCAAGGTATCATTGAGTAGAGTTTGTTCAGCTTCCAGGTGTATGTTGGCTTTTTATTATTTATGTTGCTATTGAAGATCAGCCTTAGTCCGTGGTGATCTGATAGAATGCATGGGATAATTTCAATATTTTTGTATCTGTTAAGGCCTGTTTTGTGACCAATTATATGGTCAATTTTGGAGGAGGTACCATGTAGGATAAAATATCTGTTAAATCCATTTGTTTCATAACTTCTGTTAGTTTCCATGTGTCTCTGTTTAGTTTCTGTTTCCAGTTCCTGTTCATTGGTGAGAGTGAGGTATTGAAATCTCCCACTATTATTGTGTGCAATGAAATGTGTGCTTTCTGCTTTACTAAAGTTACCTTAATGAATGTGGCTACCCTTGAATTTGGAGCATAGATGTTCAGAATTGGGAGTTCATCTTGGAAGATTTTACCTTTGATGAGTATGAAGTTCCCCTTCTTGTCTTTAACTTTGTGTTGGAAGTCGATTTTATTCTGATATAGAATGACTTCTCCAGGTTGTTTCTTGAGACCATTTGCTTGGAAAATTGTTTTCCAGCCTTTTACTCTGAGGTAGTGTCTGTCTTTGTCCCTGAGGTGGGTTTCCTGTATGCAGCAAAATGTTGGGTCCTGTTTATGTAGCCAGTCTGTTAGTCTATGTCTTTTTATTGGGGAATTGAGTCGATTGATATTCAGAAAAAGTAATTGTTGCTTCCTGATATTTTTGTGCTTAGAATGGGATTCTGTTCTTGTGTCTATCTCTTTTTAAGTTTGTGAAAGATTACTTTCTTGCTTTTCCCAGAGTGTAGTTTCCCTCCTTGTGTTTGTGTTTTCCCATTATTATCCTTTGAAGGTCTGGATTTGTGGAAAGATATTGTATGAATTTGGTTCTGTCATGGAATACTTTGGTTTCTTCATCTATGGTAATTGAGAGTTTTGTTGGGTATAGTAGCCTGTGCTGGCATTTGTGTTCTCTTAGGGTCTGTATAACATCTGTCCAGAATCTTCTGACTTGCATAGTCTCTGGTGAGGAGTCGGGTGTAATTCTGATAGGTCTGTCTTTATAAGTTACTTGACCCTTTTCCCTTACTGCTTTTAATATTCTGTCTTTATTTAGTGCATTTGTTGTTCTGATTATTATGTATCGGGAGGAATTTTTTTTTTGGTCCAGTCTATTTGGAGTTCTGTAGCCTTCTTGTATGTTCATGGGCATCTCTTTCTTTAGGTTAGGGACGTTTTCTTCTATAATTTTGTTGAAGATATTTACTGGCCCTTTAAGTTGAAAATCTTCATTTTCATCTATACCTATTATCTTTAGGTTTGGTCTTCTCATTGTGTCCTGTATTTCCTCGATGTTTGTTGGTTTGTTTTGTTTTGTTTTGTTTTTGTTTTGTTTTTTCAAGACAGGATTTCTCTGTGTAACCCTGGCTGTCCTGGAACTCACTCTGTAGAGCAGGCTGGCCTCGAACTCAGAAAACCACCTGCCTCTGCCTCCAAAGGGCTGGGATTAAAGGCATGGGCCACCACTGCCTGGCTCCTGGATGTTTTGAATTAGGATCTTTTTGCATTCTGCATTTTCTTTGATTGTTGTGTCCATGTTTTCTATGAACTCTTCTACACCTGAGATTCTCTTCCCTTTCTTATATTCTGTTGGTGATGCTCCTATCTTTGGCTCCTGATTTCTTTCCTAGGATTTCTCTCTCCAGAGTTACCTCCCTTTGAATTTTCTTTATTGTTTCTACTTTCATTTTTAAATCCTAGATGGTTTTGTTCAATTCCTTCACCTGTTTACCTGTGTTCTATTCTAACTCTTTAAGGGATTTTTGTGTTTCCTCTTTAAGGGCTTCTACATGTTTAGCTGTGTTCTCCTGTAGTTCTTTAAGGGAGTTATTAATGTCCCTCCTAAAATCTTCTACCATCATCATGAGATATGATTTTAAATCTGAGTCTTGCTTTTCAGGTGTGTTGGGGTATCCAGGACTTATTATGGTGGGAGTACTGGGTTCTGATGATGTTGAGTGGTCTTGATTTCTGTTGGTAAGATTCTTATGTTTACCTTTCGCCATCTGGTAATCTCTGGTGTTAGATGTTCTGGCTGTCTCTGGCTGGATCTTGTTCCTTCTTTGAGTCTGTTAGCCTCTTTCAGCACTCCTGGGAGACCAGCTGTCTCCTGAGTCCTGGGGGTCAGAGCATTTCCTGGAGGCAAACTCTCCCTGGCAGGAAAGGAGCATAGATGTCTGAGGATCAACTCTGCCTTCTGGCTGAGGATGAAGGCAAGGAGGGACCCTGTCCAAGAAGCTCTGTTGCTTCTGCAACCTGATTGCTCTCCTGCACAGACCCACCTCAGAAAGACCCTGGGTAGAAAATGGCAATCACACCTGAGTCCCAGGGTCAGAGCACTCCCTGAAGACCAACTCTCCTCTGGTGGGAAAGGTGCACAGAAGTCTGAGGATCAGCTCTGCCTCCTGGCTGAGGATGAAGACCTGAAGGGACCCTGTGCAAGAAGCTCTGTTGCTTCTGTAGCCTGATATCTCTCCTGCATAGACCTGCCTCAGAAAGACCCAGGATAGAAAATGGCAATCACACCTGAATCCTGGGAGAGTCTCTTCTATGATTTTTAAAAAACATTTTCTGGGTCTTTGATTTGGAATTCTTCTCCTTCCTCTATCTCTATTGTTTTTAGGTTTGGTCTTTTGATGGTGCCCAAATTTCATACATGCTTTGTATCAGGGATATTGTAGACTTAACATTTTCTTTGACCGATGTATCCATTTCCTCTGTTGTAACTTCAGTGCCTCAGAGTTTGTTTTGCATGCTTTATATTCTGTTGGTGAAGCTTGCCTCTGTAGTTCTTGTTTGAGTTCCTGAATTTTTTATTTCCAGAATTCCCTTAGTTTGTGATTTCTTTATTGCTTCTATTTCCATTCTCAGATCTTGAGAAGTTTTATTCACTTCCTTCAACTCTTTGTATTTTCTTGGCTTTATTTAAGGTATTTGTTCTTTTTCTCCAATAGTTGTTCATGCTTTCCTGGATTTCTTTAAGTTATTTATTCATTTTCACTTTTCTTCATATAAGGCTTTAAGGTCTATCTTTTAGAGTGTGTGTGTGTGTGTGTGTGTGTGTGTGTGTGTGTGTTTGAGCTATTTTGGAATATTCAGGACCTACTCTGGTAAGATAGCTGGACATGAGCACATGTTGTCCTAGCTGTTATTGATTGTATTTTTATGCTTGAATCTAGACATCTGGGTTTGGGATGATTATAGGTATAGGTGCTGATTTCTGGATTTGACTTTTTTGGGTGCGTGTTTTGTGCCTTGGTTTCTGTTTCTTCTCTGGATATTCATAAATGGTGATAGATTGTGTTTCCTGTTCTCATGGCCTGCTCGCTTGGTATACTCAAAGAGAATGCCTGCTGGTGTTGGAGGCTGGGAGTCAGCCACAAGTGGGGGAAGGAATGTTAGGAGGTGATGGTCTGTGGGACCCACAGGGAGTATGGACAATGGAGATAGACGGCTGTAGCTGGCAAACCTTTCTTGCAGCATTATGTTTAAAACTGAGGGATTGGGTTTAGGTGATCAAATTTCAAAGAGGACTGTGGGCAGCCTACCTGCTTTTCTGGCAGGTATGGCCTGTTGCTCACTAATACACTTTGAAAGAAAGCTTAGAAGGCACTATTTCTATTTTGGGGGAAGTAAACATTGTAGCCAACTGGGGTAATGCCCAGACCTCTAAGCAATGCAGCAGAGTTTAAGCACAGGTTCCATATATCACAGACTGAACCTAAGCACTGTGGGATGGTACATTTTGGTTTCCCACCAAACTTCTCATAGTAATTGATAGGACAATGAGCACATCAGTCTGCCTTCTGTCACTGAGATAATCAACTTGAAATGTATACTTGCATTTCCTGTTTCAGTAATATGGCTATTTAGCACTCTTGCTTTGCACTTCGATCAGTCAGTACAATACATAATGGTGTGTGCGAACACTTGGGAGAGAGGGAGATCACCTCATAGTAACTAGAATATAGAGTGGAAGAGTCGGAGCTTGGGTCACTATATTCCCTTCAAGGGTACATCCTAAATAATCAAATTTCCTTCCATTAAGCCCTAATAACTATAGGGTCCAGCAACTTGGATCTCTCTGGCATATGATCATCTGGGAACCAGCTTTTAATATGTGCGCCTTTAAATGCAAGTTTCCTGAGAGTGCAAACATTAAAGAGATCCTTCCTTAGCATTCTCCTGTTTGGACAGAGTGTACACGTCAGAGACTAAGCCACACACGCTTTTCTAATAGGTTAGTGCATGCCTATAATGCCAGCAGGTAGAAGATAAAAGCAGAAGGGAGGATCAGGAGTTAAGGCCAGCCTGAGCTACATATTAAGTTCTATACTATTCTAATACACAAGACTCTGTCTCAAAAATAAATTAAACAAGTAAATAGACATATACCAACATGCTACGTACTTTTCCCCTCTTAAAGCAGGCAGAAAAAATTAAACTCACAGGTGTTTCTAAAACTTTGCTTCATTCAATCCGAGTTATCCAGTGAGGTTTGCTACTTTGACAGGGAACTATTGGTTTTAACATAGCTTAATGATGAACTGTACATTTTTTTCCCATTATAATGGCTCCTTGAAGATTTTTTGTTATTTCGGGCCCAAGAATGAATATTAATCTTATCAAGAGTGATTCATTTTCATTGTTTTGGGTAATTAATATTCCATCTTTCGTGATGACTTCTTCTTCTTTTTATTTTTAAATGTATATATTTTTATTAAATTAAGTTAGGGAAATCACATTTTGCCTTGTGTGTGATTACCAGAAATGGAATGAAATTTAATAAAAGTTCTGCCATGCCACCTAGTGGCTGGCATTAGAATCTCATGCCTAAAAAAGCAAAGTGACTGAGAGACCCTGAGACACTCAAAATGAAATCTGAGTGCCTACTAAGTGCCAATCAAAGGAAACATAATATGTCTGCGCATTTCCTACTCTGGAGTAAGTGCAGACTCCATCCCGTGCAGGAGACTGACTGTGACAAGTGACTCACTTATGACTAAAGGCTTCTCAAAAGTCTGTGGCTTCCTCTGTAGGAAATAACAGGAGGAATCATTTGCAAGTGAGTGACAGTCACACCAGGAATAGAATGGGAAAGGCAAAGTGACAACTGCACTCACACTGAGATCCCAGCGGTGGGGGCCAATTTAGAGAAGCCTTCCAGTGTCCCCTTACTGGGGCCTGAAATCTGAGTGCTACAGTAAAGCTATCTAGCATTGCCCCCACCTTCCCTGTTACAGCAGGAGTGTCAGTCATGAGGTGCTGTGACTAAGCTTTTCTCAAAGCCTTTGAGCAGTCAGCTTTTAACTTAGATGAATCCAGGTCCTTCACATTTTGATTTGTTTCTTTGAGGAAGGCAGAAGCTGGGTAGTAGGGAGCACCTCCTGTGGGGGAACTTCCTATAGCTGTACTCTTACTGTCTGCTCCTAGTGTCCCTTAGAGTGAGGAGATTCTAAATAAATACAACAGTGTGAGTGTGTGTGTGTGTGTGTGTGTGTGTGTGTGTGTGTGTGTGTTGTAGTGATTAACATATAATCTATATCAATATTTAGCACCTAGGAAAGCATAGCTGTCTACCACGGAGAAATGAACAGATGCAATCACCAGGGAACTTTCACACCACTAAATGCAAGTTCTTTACATGGCCCTGACTTAACCTGGAAGAATGAGTAAGTGTCCCACAGGTTTCAATCTAGCTAACAACTTCTCACTTGTACCATATACAGTTCCTGGAAAAAACATGCACCTGTATTCTGAGAGTTATTAAAAGTTCTCAAAGAAAGCTGATGAAGAAACTTATTTCAAGTGTTAAAAACATTTAGTCTGTGGCTAGGTCTGATGAGATTTAAGAGTCAGTATTGATAAGCTGTGAACCTATAACTCAACATTTCCTTTTTTAATGGAAATGAAGTTTAAGATGAAACAAAGCATTTCCCTTTACAGTAAGCAAAACAAAGTTGGTAAAAGTCCTGAAGACTATTGTTTGTACTTAGGAGTCACTTAAGTGCGTAGTGAGTTATAAATCACTGATATTATCTTAAGGTTTCTTTGAAAAACACACACACACACACACACACACAAAAATGGTAGGTAGGGAGCCTAGAAATAGAAGAGGATAAGTCCCATGGAGCTAAAAATGTAGAAGTACTAAAGATAAATTTTATCAACTTCACAATTGTATTCCACGTTTGTACATGTTAAAAAAAAAAAAGAAAAAGAAAAAAAAAATGAGTTTCCTGTAACCAACACCCATCAATTGGGTTATGGTTTGAATAAAAGTGGAATTTCCCACAACTCAATTCAGATCTCCAGAATCTTTACACAAACATTTAATACAATTTTTAAGCAGCACAGGATTTCTCATCATCTAAAATGAAACCATTTCTACCAGCTTTATTTCATACATCAGTCCATGATCATTGAGGGCCTAGCATATCCAGAGCCCTGGTAAGGAGAAGAGAGTGGTACGAGCACATTAATGTGAGAGTGTGGAGGGGGTGACGCCATCTGTATGGGTGACCTATGAGGGAGTGAAGAGGCTTCCTGAACTTTTACACCTGTGTCTAAAATACAACATTAACTCCTAGACACATAGGGATGTCAGAAGACAAACTAAACAGTACAATTTAATATAATTGCATATGTTTCTACAGTAGTCCTTTTTATGTCTCAGTAGTCACTCTATACTCACTGTATTACGGAAAGGGAAAAAAATACTGCATGCTTGCTATTAATTTATGTACTGGGCAACTCAGATCCTACATAGTGCTAGATATCCCTACATAGTGCCGATATCCCCAAGAGAGGTGCCTCTCTAGGATTTCCATGTGAGAGAGTGGCTGTCTAGCAGGAAGGTTGTTCCTCTGCTTTCTCCTATGATCCATGACAAATCTGACCCACATCCTTCACTGGTGACCAGGTCAGTATATAAAGGAGGTAGGTCTTGGACTCTGCTCAGTAGCATTGTTTGCCAAGTTTAGCCAGTACAGTCATGCTGGAAATCTTGTGGATCAAGGAAATGGGAAGCAAATCAGACGACTCTGTGTTGGGGTGAATGACATAGTATCAACATTCATGAACCTATAATACCCTCTGCTTCCTGGAGATGCTTCAAGGAAAGCTAGGAGACATAATTTGCCTGGATTCCAAGAAAAATCCAAAGAGATGATCAAGAGGACTGAAAGGAGATGTAGGGAAAGTCAGGTTGCCTATGCTCTTCCCCTGGGGTATATGAAGTAGAAAATGTCAGCCACACAGCATTTTCTTGTACCAACCAAAAATAAAAATAAATTAAAAAATTAAAAAATATAAAAAAATAAGGCTTAAAAAATTAAATGCTTTTTTAAAGTCACCACATGGGCTTTCTAGTTGTTTTGTCAAATAGACACAAGATAGAGCCATCTGAGAAGACAGAATCACAATGGAGATGATATCCTCTATCAGATTGGCATGTAGGACATGCAATTTTCTTAACTAATGATTGATATGAGAGGGTCCATCCCAGTGGGGACAGTGACACCCCTGATGTGATTGATGGTTTAACTAAGAATAGTCCCCATAGGCTCAGGTATTTGAGAGCTTAGCCATCAGGGAGTAGCACTGTTAGAAAAGGATTGGGGGTATGGCATTATTGGAGGAGATGTGTGAATGGAAGTGAGATTTGAGGTTTCAAAAGCCCATGCCAGACCCAGATCCAGGCCCAGATCCAGACCCAGTCTCTCTCTCCCTCTCCGTCTTCTTCTCCCTCCCTCTCCCTCTCCCTTTCCCTCTCTGTCTCTCTGTCTCTCTGTCTGTCTCTCTCTCTCTCTCTCTCTCTCTCTCTCTCTCTCTCTCTCTGCCAAGTGATTAGTTTATATCTCAAACTATAAGCAAACCTCACAATTAGATCATTTATTTTATATGAGTTGCTTGGTCATGGCATCTCTTCATGCCTGGGCAGGTGGTCCTAGGTAGTATAGGAAAACAAACCATAGTGAGCAAGTCAGTAAGTAGTGTTCCTCCACAATCTCCGCTTCAGTTTCCACCCTGATTCCTATCCTGCTTCCCTTAGTGATAGACTGCAATTATAACAAGTAAGCCAAATAAACCCTTTCCTTCCTACCTTGCTTTTTTTTCATGGTCTTTATCACAGCAATGGAAAGCGAAGTAGAACCCTGTGACATTGCACAGCAGGAGAGCTATGATTCCACTTCCAAACCTGGGTTCAGTGGAGACTGACTCAGAAGCACCTAACCCTTGTGATGTTGATTGTCAGGTCCCCTAAACATTTGACTTAGACCAAGAGGCCTTACCCCATTTATTATTCAATAATACACTGAAGTAAGTCCATACACAAATCCACTGCAAGGCAGACCAAAATTGTAAGGCATTACATAAGTGAGCAGTACCCTGAGCTACACAGAAGAGAAATCCCACTAAATTGTAAAAAGTAAAAAACCTTTGTGATTTTAATGGCCACAGGAAGCATCCTCCTAGTTCCAATGTCCTCTAAGCCCATGAAAACTATCTTGGTATGTCAGTGATGTTTCTTACAGCTTTTGGAAACACTTTGGTTCTAACCTAAAGTTTTCAATAAGTGAAAACAAGAGTGCACATACTGGCAAATGCCTGTTTTGGAACCTGGAGGGGTAAATGTGAATGCCCTTGATAGGTTATGTATGCCCTTATTATTTTATTTCAAGAGATTTTTTTTTTAATCTGTGGATTGTATTTTTTCAACGCTACTTTACAAATCCCTATGCTATCAAAATAAAGGAATTTGGACAGTTTGTTACTGGCAATGAAAGGCATTTGCTCTATGGGTGCATAGACCAACCTCATACAAGCTACAAATGCATGTCTAATATGACTCATGGTCATACACAAAGATATTGTATTGCTGCCCAAATTGCCAAATAACCTAAATAAAACTTAATTTGAGTGCACACACACACACATACACACACACACACACACACACACACACACAAGAAAAGAAAAGAAAAGAAAAGAAAAGAAAAGAAAAGAAAAGAAAAGAAAAGAAAAGAGAGAGAAAGAAAGGAAATTCACAGAAGAGTAGCTTCCCTAAAACAACTTCATTCCTTCTTTGAATAGGAAACAAAATACCCATGGAAGGAGTTACAGAGACAAAGTTTGGAGCTAAGATGAAAGGATGGACCATCCAGAGACTACCCCACCAGGGGATCCATCCCATAATCAGGGCCCACAATGGAGAAGCTAGAAATAGAACCCCAGAAGCTGAAGGGGTCTGCAACCCTAGAAGAGGAACAAAAATATGAATTAACCAGAACCCCCAGAACTCGTGTCTCTAGCTCCATATGTAGCAGAAGATGGCTTAGTCGGCCATCATTGGGAGGAGAGGCCCCTTGGTATTGCAATCTTTATATGCCCCAATACAGGGGAATGCCAAGGCCAAGAAGTGGGAGTGGGTGGGCAGGAGAGCAGGACGAGGGGAGGGGAGAGGGAACTTTTGGGATAGCATTTGAAATGTAAATTAAGAAAATATCTAATAAAAAAAGAAAACATCTAATGGCTTTTATCAAAGAAAGTCACACATAAAAAGGAAAAAGAAACTTAATCCAAGATGCTATTTCTTCTAATCATAAAATAATGGAATGGGTAAATGCCAAAAAGCTATAGGACTGAAGTTTCATTCCCAGGACACATATGACAGATGAGTGACTCTTGTAAGCTGTCCTCTGATCTGCACACACCTGTGAACACACACACATAATTAAATAAATAAATGCATGTGGAAAAAATAATTTTGTGGAGAAAAATCAAGTGCAGTAGTTCTGAAGACATAGTAAAATAGAATGAATTTACCATGCAGATATCATTTCCCTAAGCCGAAATCTAGAAGGGAAGGGTTGTACTCTATGCCCAGCAGCCTGATACATGACCATAAACAATCTCTCGGAGACAGCACTGCTTGGTTGGTAAAGCAAATCTAAATGTTTACTCTCTTTAGATTTTATGTTGAGTGTGCATGATCTGATTCAGGTTGTGTTCAAATGTGTTAATAGAAAGCCATATTTCAAATAGTCCAACTGTTCCTCTCTGGGAAAATGTAGGCAAGTCCTTGTAAACTATTGCTATGAGTTCCGTGTGCCTTCCCGCCGAGGAGAGTGCTAACTGTCTGCTTATCTGTTTTAGGGTTTATCTCCTAGGCTGGTCTAACAGCTGCCATTGATTTGTTGTCCTTTATTAGTGCTTTCTGCCCGGGAGCTCACCTGATGGCTGGAAGAGGAATAGTGAAGTGCATGTCTCCACAGAGAGAGAAATTCTCACATTTAGTAACATTTTAAATAAGAACAATTATCGATGTCCCATGTGTTCTCACAGCTAGGCTCCTTCCTCCTTCCCCAGACAATATTACTAAAATAAATATTTTTTATTAGATATTTTCTTAATTTACATTTCAACTGCTATCCCGAAAAATCCCCTCCCCCCCTTCCCCCCTCCCTGCTCCCCTGCCCACCCACTTCTTGGCCCTGGCGTTTCCCTGTATTGGGGCATATAAAGTTTGCAGTACCAAGGGGCCGCTCCTCCCAATGATGGCCGACTAGGCCATCTTCTGCTACATATGGAGCTAGAGACACGAGTTCTGGGGGTTCTGATTAGTTCATATTGTTGTTCCTCTTCTAGGGTTGCAGACCCCTTCAGCTTCTGGGGTTCTATCTCTAGCTTCTCCAATGTGGGCCCCGTGCTCCCTCTTATGGATGACTGTGAGCATCCACTTCTGTGGGAGTCAGCTATATCAGGGTCCCTTCAGTAAACACTTGCTGTCCTATGCAATAGTGTCTGAGTTTAGTGACTGATTATGGGATGGATCCCCGGTGGGTTAGTCTCTGTATGGTCCATCCTTTCATCTTAGCTCTAAACTTTGTCTCTGTAACTCCTTTCATGGGTATTTTGTTTCTTATTCAAAGAAGGAATGAAGTATCCACACGCTGGTCTTCCTTCTTGATTTTCTTGTGTAAAATAAATATTTTTAAGGTATATTTCCAGAGATTATTTTCTAATAATTTTGTAAGTTACACATGAACCATAAGAGATATTATTTTATATTTTTATTTTTCACTATCTAATAGTATAGTTAGTACATTTCAATCTTGCTTTTGTGAGAATTACATAATTTAAATGATTATATATAAACATATATGTAGTTTATTTCAACCCTTTTTTTAATATTCAAGCTTGAAAACACCTGACATTTTATTTGCATTTCTTTATCCACATTATAGTGTTGCCTTTATATTCAATAATGAAAACAATAGTACCCATTTATCAACAGGAAAAATAGGCCATGACCTTAGGCAGATGCTTAAAATTCTATAACCAATGCCTTTTCTGTGTTGTGTAAGTACTATAAGCTTCACACTTTGTGATACAGCAAAAGAATTACCATGCATTTGTTTTCATAGTTTTGTAGATTTAAAAAATTATTATTATTATAGCTTTTAGAAAATTCAGAGTCTTGTTTTGTTTTGTTAATTTCTTTTCTTGAGTGAAGAACCTTCCCACTTATTTAAAGGGAGCATCCCATGGCTTCTGGCTTGCAAATCTAAGTTTCTACTGGCACTAAATCTTACATTTTAGATCCACCATTAAATAAAATAAAAACCAACTGAGCATAAGCATCGTAGGTCACCACTGTCAGATAGCTGAGATGGCTACTCAGTGACTAATGGGAAGGAAGCATATAGTCACTGACTAGGCTGGAGAAAAGAATGATTTGTGTTCTGAACAAAATATAGCTAGCTCAAGATTTCCTCTCACTACTCAGAATGATGGGCAGCTTAAAACCAGTTTTCATTTCTACATTTAGTATTTTCACAATACATCGTGATAGGCCACAACCAACTACCACAGTAGAATACTTGTATGTGGGGCTAACCTACTGTAGTGCCATGTTGGTATGGTTTCTGCACATCTAATGTTGTAGTATGTGTTCCTAATGAGCAAGTACAAACTCTGATTGGATACCAAGAAAGTAAGGTGGATGTTCATCGTGCATATTTGATAGGCTATGCCTTTATTCTGAAGGAAAGCCTAATGCCTAGATATCCAATTTTACNACTTGTATGTGGGGCTAACCTACTGTAGTGCCATGTTGGTATGGTTTCTGCACATCTAATGTTGTAGTATGTGTTCCTAATGAGCAAGTACAAACTCTGATTGGATACCAAGAAAGTAAGGTGGATGTTCATCGTGCATATTTGATAGGCTATGCCTTTATTCTGAAGGAAAGCCTAATGCCTAGATATCCAATTTTACCTGAAATGAAACTAGATTTCCTTCTCATGGGGAATTATTCTATACAGATACCTTTGCAGCTCTATCTGTTCTGTGCTTATTTTATGTCTACAAAAGAAGCCACAACTGTGCATACACACACACATACAGAGAGAGAGAACGAGAGGGAGAGAGAGAGAGAGAGAGAGAGAGAGAGAGAGAGAGAGAGAGAGAGAGAGAGAGAGAGAGGATTCACACATACCTGGAAAGAAGTTAGCTTCAGGTCTATTCATCTTATGAAACATAGAGAAGACTGCACAAAAAGAACTTAAAACAATGGAGGCAGCTACATTACTTACACATCTCAAAGCAAAAGGAGAACAGCTTACAGGACCAATGGGAGCTGCCCTGTCCTCCAGCTCTGATCAGTTAGTGCATAAAGAATCATGGAGGAGGAAGGCCCATAAGCCAAAGTGGGTATACTGCAATCCAGAATGTTATCAAGAAGGTTTAATCACAAGAAGTTCTGTTTGTTTTGTAGCAAGCAGCTATGAGTTCCCTGAAGTCACATTTTAAATGAAAGTCGTAATCCAAGACCTTCTCTGGTCTCCCTGTTATGCCAAGCCCAACCACTGAGTCTCATCTCTAGTCCTACAAGAGAATGCCAGCTTAAGCCTCCCCTCCATCCCCTGCACCCCTGACCACATATCCTTTGAATCCCAGGAGATCATCTCTAGATCTACTGTGGTTGCATTATGCTCTCAGACCTTATTCTCAATAGATCACAAAGATCTCCTCCAAACTTCCTTCTCCCAACTTATCCCAATTATACATTCTCCAACAACACAGCCATTTCCTGTGAACACACAAGTTGGATGGTCCAGGAAAATAGGCAACATACAAACATCACAGTCTCTGAAAATCTAGAAACCAGCGAAACAGAAACCAAGGGAAAAAACACCCAACCTACCAAATTCAAATCCAGAAATCAGCACCTAGGCCTACCATCATCTCAAACCTAGATACCATTGCCAAGCTAAGGGCAACAGCTACAACAATTTGTCTCCACTAGAGCCCAGTTATACTACCACAACAGGCCCTGAATATTCCAACATAGCTAAAGCATTAAAATAAACATATTAAAACCTATAGCCTATATGAATATAATAGAGGTCCTTAAAGGGGAAATTAATAATCCTTTAATGAAATAAAGAAAAACACAAGCAGTATAAGGAAGTAAAACCATTCAAGAATCAAAATTGGAAATAGAAGCAATGAAAAATTCTGGAAAAAATTTAGTAACTCCAACATGAATTACAAAGGCAAACCTCACCAATAGAATATATAGCATAGAAGAGAGAATCTCAGACAATGAAGATTTAATAGAATAAATGAACATATCAGTCAAAGAAAATTAAAAACCCAAAAACCGCCTGGCACAAATAAGTCCAGAAATCTGGGACACAAGGGAAAAAAAATCAGACAAAAGAATAATAGGTATAAAGGAAGGAGAAGAATTCCAGATCAAAGAACCATAAAATATTTTCAATAAAATCATAGAAAAAAATTCCCATCCTAAAGAAAGAGATGCCTATAAAAGTAAAAGAAGTACAGAGAACACCAAAGAGATTAGACCAAAAAGAAAGTCCTGACACCATATAATAGTGAAAACACAAAACATACAGAAGAAATAAAGAGCATTAAAATCTGCAAAAAGAAAACAACCAAGTTTATATGTATGCAAAGGCAGACCTGTTAGAATCATGCCAGAGTTGTCGATGGAGGCACTATAGACCAGAAGGGCTTAGACAGATGTGCTGTAGACAATAAAAGGCTGCTGAACCTAGCAAAGACTGCTATACCGGGAAAACTATCAAACATCATAGAAACAACATTACATGATAAAGACAACTATAAACAGTATCTATGTACAAATGCAGTCCAAGAGAAGATACTAAAAGGAAAACTCAAACCTCAGGAGGTTTACTACACCTATAAAAACACAGGAAATAAATAATCTTACACAAGCAAAACAAAAAGAAGGGAAATACACACACACACATACCAATAACATCAACGACACGACTACCAACAACAACAACAAAATAACAGGAATCAACACTCATTGGTTATTGATATCTCTCAATATCAATGGTCTCATCTTCAATAAATTGTCACAGACTAACAGAATTGTTTAGAAAACAGGATCCTTCCTTCTGCCATGTCCAAGAAAGACACTTCAGCCTCAAAGATAGACATTACCTCAAGTAAAGAGTTGGGGAAAAGCCGGCAGTGGTGGCGCACACCTTTAATCCCAACACTTGGGAGGCAGAGGCAGGAGGATTTCTGAGTTCAAGGCCAGTCTGGTCTACAGAGTGAGTTCCAGGACAGCCAGGGCTACACAGAGAAACCCTGTCTCAAAAAAACCAAAGCCAAAACCAAAACCAAAAACAAAAACAAAAACAAAAACAAAAACAAAAACAAAGAAAAAAAGAGTTGGAAAAAGATATGCCAAGGAGATGAACCTAAGAAGCAAGCTGGTCTAGCCATTTTAATAGCTCACAAAGTAGACTTCAAACTAAAACTATTCAAGAGATGGGGAGGGAGTGAGAGAGGGATAGTGGAAGGAAAAATATACCAAGATAGCATTTCAATTCTTTTTTCTTTTTTCTTTCTTTCTTTCTTTCTTCTTTCTTTCTTTCTTTCTTTCTTTCTTTCTTTCTTTCTCTCTTTCTCTCTTTCTTTCTCTCTTTCTTTCTCTCTTTCTCTCTTTCTTTCCTTTTGTTCTTCCATTGAATATTTTCTTTATTTACATTTCAAATGTTATCCTCTTTCCAGGTCTCCACCCACTGAATTCCCCTACCCCATGCCCCCTCCCCTGCCTCTATGAGGGTGTTCCCCCAACTACCAACCCATTCCTGCATTCCTACCCTGGCATTCCCCTACACTAGGGCATCAAACACCGTAAGGCCCAAGAGATGCTCCTCCTACTGATGTCCAACAAGGCCATCCTGTGCCACATATGCAGCAAGAGCCGTGTGTCCCTCCTGTACTCTTTGTTTGGTGACACAGTTTGGAGCTCTGAGGGATCTGGCTAGTTGACACTGTTGTTCCCCCATGGGGCTGCAAACTCGGCTCTGCTCCTTCAGTCCCTTCTCCAACTCCTCCTCTCCCACTATTATTGTGTGAGGTGCGACGTATGTTTTGAGCTTTAGTAAAGTTTCTTTTATGAATGCAGGTGTCCTTGCATTTGGAGCATAGATGTTCAGAATTGAAAGTTCTTGGTATGTTTTTCCTTTGATGAGTATGAAATGTCCTTCCTTATCTTTTTTGATAACTTTTGGTTGACAGTCAATTTTCTTCGATATTCGAATAGCTACTCCAGGCCAGCAGTGGTGGTGTACAAGATCACTTTCTCACAAGACCCAAGTTTAGCACTCTTGAGCATATACCCAAAGGATGCTCCATCCTACCACAAAGATACTTGCTCGAATGTTAACTGTGGCTTTATTTATAATAACCAGAAACTAGAAATGACCTAGATGTCCATCAACAGATTAATGATAAAGAAAATGTACATTTACACAATGTGTGTTATTCAGCTGTTTACAAAAACAACTTTATGAAATCTGCAAGCAAATGGGTAAAGCTACAAAAAAAAAAAAATCATCCTGAGTGAGGTAACGCAGACACTGAAAAACAAATATGGTATGTGTTCATTCATAAGTGGATATTAGCCGCTAATTAAATAATAATCAAACTATTGTCTGTAAATATGAAGAGGTAAGGTAAAGAGGAGAGGGGGGTTTAATTACTATCCCTGGGAAGAGGAAATTGAAGAGATCTTAGAAGTGTTCTGGGGATGGCTGTGGTTGGGATTGAGAGATCAGTGTGAGGAGGAAGGGGAATGGATGGAAAGATAGAGTGTAGGGAGATTTGACTGGAATTGGAAAGCATTGGGGGGTGGTGAAAACCTAGTGCTCTGGAAACTTCCTGGAATCTATGAAGGTGACCCTAATGAAGATACCCAGTAATAGAGAATATAGTATCTCAACTGGCCACTGCTTGTAAGAAAGTGAAGCTTCCAGGTACTGGGATGCATTCAATTGAGTTGTTGACCAAGAGGGTACCACAGCAAACCCCAAACAACCCAGGATGCTGTTAAAACAAAGGGTTACTCTCAGAAAACTGACAGTGAGACACCATTACCAAGGGCAACCTCCACACAACTCACTGAACATGGAGACGTCAAGCTAGTGCCTACATGGATGCTTCACTCCTAGGTTCTCGTCTCTTTGGTGCAGGAAGATACTGTGAAGGCTACTGAAAGAGAAACCTACACACAAACACAGCCACAAACACTTTGACCTACAATTTGTCCTGCCTGCAAAACATGCTAGGACAACGATGGCTTGGAACTTATGGGAATAGCCAACTAATGTCTGATTTGATTTAAGTCCCATTTTGCAAGAAGGAACCCATATCCAGCCCTGCTTGGGTAACCAAGAACCAAAGACTAAATACCCCAGAGACCTATGGTAAAACCAAACAGAACTGGTCAGGTAAAGAAAAAAAATTAATAAAATTACTCCTAATGATAGCCTGGTATTCTCATAGATCAGTACCTTATCCAGTCATCATCAAAGAACTTCCTTCAGCAGCAGAGGGGATCAGATGCAGAGAGCGGTAGCCAGAATGTATACAGAGTATAATGTAGAGATTTGGATCAAATCCTTTCCCTCTGAGCTCATAGAATCCTGTGAAATTGGTAGAAAATATGTAAGAGCTAGGAAACATAGAGGACACCAGGAGAACAGGACCCTCTGAATCAACCAAGCAAGGCACATATGAGCTCAGAAAGACTGAAGCAGCAAGCATAGGGTCTACTGGAGTCTGCAACAGATACTCTACAGATAGATAGATAGATAGATAGATAGATAGATAGATAGATAGATAGATAGATATTAACTGGGTATTTTTATTAAATTCCCAACTTTGAGAACAACTGGGTCTCTGACTCTTATGGCTGCTCTTAGTACTCTTCCCCTGTTGGGTTGTTGTGTTTAACCTCAATATGATAGTCTTTTCTTTGCCATATTGTATTTTATTTTTGTCATGTTTGCTTGTTATCTCTTAGAAATCTGTTATTCTCTAATGAGAGGTAGAAAGGTAGTGGTTCCAAAGTGGAGGGGAGGTAGGGAAGAAGTGGAAGAAATGGATGGAGGGGAAAGTATGATCAGGATATATTATATGAGAAAAAGATCTTAGAATCTATCTTCAGAGAAAGAAAAAAAGGTCACAAATCATAGAGGGTATAAACTTGGGTGAAACAAATAGGTTGTATTTATAGTCACCCAATAGGTAAGTGGTCACTGAAGGTGACTATTTGAAGAAGACGCTCCCAACCAATACTTTAATTACTGCAGATACTGCTTTTATGTGTAGCTTCCACCTTTATGAAGAAAATAATTATGTTGGAGAAGAACAATACACATAAGTTTAAAGAGTTAAGAAATATCAAAATTTTTATTCATGATGTTTTACAAAATAAAGCTGTTTATCAAATACTGTGAATTATGTTAATCCAAGCATGTCTAAACATAACCATTAATAGCTGTCATTAAGCACCATGTAAAGTTTCATTTATGAGTACTTTTTCATAATAATTATATAGTTTAGAAGAATGAGAGCACAATTGAATAATAATAGGCAGTAGAGACAGAACTCACTCCACACATATTTCTTTATGGACTTCTGAGCTCTTAATATTGCTATCATTTTTCTATACAGTTTCAGTCAAGGCAAGTCCACACTGTTGTAACTTAGCAATTGGAGATGAAGACAAATGTCTATTAGCTATCTTTATTGCTTTGCTTTGTCTATAAAATTATTGTTCTCCTTATCAAGGGCTGTGACACACAGATGATTTATGACCTGCTGCTAAGATTGAAATCCACTATTTATTTACCTGGTGACTTTGTCTGCAAAAAGGTGAGTGCATACTATTTTCAAGTGCACAGTTAATAATGTATTGGAAGAATTTTGACATAGGTCAATAATGTAACTTAAATAAAATCTGTCCAGAGTGGCTTCTATATTATAAAACACTATGACATATACTTAATTCTACAAAATGCCAACGAATGCTTGGAATTCAAATGGAACAAGATAATATAGGTTCAATTGCATAGATCATAGAATATATATGTACATAGTCCAAAACCTCTTTGTTTAAATTTAAATTATGAATTATAATACACCATCAAATTTAAATATTTTAAATGAAGGATAAAGTGTAGATGTGACATATGCTTTTGCCTCGTCTGTGCCATCAGCAAACTATTTGTTCTATTTTGTTCCCAATGATAATTTTTTAAACATTTATTGTGAATTTGATGACTACAAAAATATTACATGTTCAGTATTTCTTAAAATGGGAACATAAATGACAATCATGAAATTCACCATGAAAAAAATAGTAACTATTTCCAAATTTTGTCCTTGTCTTTTTATACAGATTAATTTGTCTCATTATTAGTCCAGACTGCCCTGGAAGCCACTATATAGATCAGGTTACCCTGCAACTCATAGAGATCTGCCTATCTGTGCCTCTCAATTATTGGGATTAGAGGTGTTTGTCACCACACCCGGCTCTGATCATTATTTTAAACATAATTAAGAATATGTTTATAATCATAGCTCTCAGCAGGATCATAAGGTCAAGGTCAACAGGAAATACATAGGGAGTTCTAGGCCTCCTAATTTACACAGCAAGTTCTTGTCCAAAAGAGGAGAGAGAGTGTGAGGTTCTAAATTTTATAGCTAGAGAAACTAATTTAGCGATAAAGCTAATAATCAAAATTTAAAATATAGAACATAAAGTTATGTGTTTATGTGATATTAAAGTATAAGTAAAAATGTCTAGGAGAACAAAGGAGACTAACAAATGAGTTTAAAGAAGGAAAAGTAGAAGGCTATGGTGGGATATGTTCAACACACAATATATATTTGTATGGATTACTAAAAAACAAATACAATTTTAAAATAAAGGAAAATGTACAATACAAAAAAATGGAGAAGACCTGAGTCCTTGAGGAGTTCACAAATGAGTGCGGATGAGAAATACATGATTCATCCCAAAACAGTGTAAATAAACACCATGTTATAGGACATAAAGCAAGGGCAGCAGCCGGGAGACTTCCTGAGAAAGGCTGTAGTAAGTCTGGGGAAGTATACTGAGGTGAACTCAGTGCTGCCTGAGTATGGAAAAGAACTAGCTTAAGCCAAGCCAGAGAAGAAGGAATTGTGTCTTCAGCAAGAATATCGAGAACTACAGTAAGACATGTTAAAACAGTGTTATTTATTTCATAAGCAAAATGTAGTTTTGAATACTCTAGGACAGGTGCTAGGCAAAGACAAGTATCCTGTTCTTCTGGAGTTTTACAGTCTAGTGCTAATGTGAAAGCTCACACTACATCAACATAGTATGAACACAGGCATCTGGGCTCCCTACCTAGTCCTGATGAAGCCCACATATTAGCATTTTTAAAAACCATCTCATTCTAAAATACAGCCTTGAGAAGGGTAGACCTGATGGAAGAGAAGGGAGACAAAAGTTAGACAAATATGTAACTGTAAAATGTACAGCCATATAAGTATAGGCAGAAGTTGTTAGAGGAAGGCACTTATTCATATCGGAAGTTGGGAGAGAGAAGTTGTCAGTTTGTCAGGTATGACCTTTGTAAAACCTAAATATAAATGTCCTTTAGTTAAAAAAAAAAGGAAGGAAAAACAATAGGCTAATTCTTTTTTATTAGAAGTTACAGCAGTGATCTGAGGGGCAAGAGAGAGCTTATCATAATGGAGCAAAGGAGTGAGAAAAAAAGTGGAAAAAGAAAATCACATGAGGTGTGAGACATATCAGATACATCAGATGGAGACCACTAGCTTATAGGTGGAACCAATCAGATGAAAGAAGGGGGAAGGGGAAGTGAAGGGCTTGTAACTGGAATAGAATGAAAGCTGCCTTTAAGAGTTCAAGTCATGATATGAGAAGGAAGGCTGAAGCTGTAACTTTGAAGTCACTAATGGTGTGGAAGAGTTCAATGGAAGTTGTTATGAAAAGAGACAATTGAGAAGGAGCCGTCAAAAATAAAAGAGGATTCTGGCATTCTGAAAACTAAGCATACACATGCCACATAAACTCACCCTGGAAAAATACAGTCTGTTGATAAGTGGAAGTAAACCATGTTCATTATACTGGGACAAAAGAAATAAACAGTGCAATTCCAGAGTTCCTTTGGGGCAGTGATGTGCTGGGATGTCATAGGCTTAATGCACTAAGGTAGACTCAAGTTGTTCCAGATGCTGAGGGGGCTGGTTATTGAGATAACTCTGATTTTATCATCATATCAAATCAATCCAATAATAAATAATAAAGATGAGGAAAGAAAAGACATAGGTAGCTGGAAGAATAGGCAGAACAATGCAAGTCACTGGTGTTTGGATCTGCTTTTGCTTTTAGGTTTGTTTTTATTTCTTTTTTTTTTTCAATTTTTTTATTAGATCTTTTCTTAATTTACATTTCAATTGCTATCCCGAAAGTCCCCTACCCCCTCCCCCTACCCCCTCCCCTCTCCCTGCTCCCCTGCCCACCCACTCCCACTTCTTGGCCCTGGTGTTCCCCTGTATTGGGGCATATAAAGATTGCAGTACCAAGGGGCCTCTCCTCCCAATGATGGCTGACTAGGCCATCTTCTGCTATATATGGAGCTAGAGACATGAGTTCTGGGGGTTCTGGTTAGTTCATATTGTTGTTCCTCTTCTAGGGTTGCAGACCCCTTCAGCTCCTGGAGTTCTATCTCTAGCTTCTCCAATGTGGGCCCCATGCTCCCTCTTATGGATGACTGTGAGCATCCACTTCTGTGGGAGTCAGCTATATCAGGGTCCCTTCAGTAAACACTTGCTGTCCTATGCAATAGTGTCTGAGTTTAGTGACTGATTATGGGATGGATCCCCGGTGGGTTAATCTCTGTATGGTCCATCCTTTCATCTTAGCTCTAAACTTTGTCTCTGTAACTCCTTTCATGGGTATTTTGTTTCTTATTCAAAGGAGGAATGAAGTATCCACGCGCTGGTCTTCCTTCTTGATTTTCTTGTGTTTTGCAGATTGTATCTTGGGTATTCTAAGTTTCTGGGCTAATATCCATTTATCAGTGAGCGCATATCCAATGACTTCTTTTGTGATTGGGTTACCTCACTAAGAATTATGTCCTCCAGATTCATCCATTTGCCCAAGAATTTTATAAATTCATTTTTTAAATAGCAGAATAGTATTCCATCATGTAAATATACCACATTTTCTATATCCATTCCTCTGTTGAGGGACATCTGCCAGATATTGACAGAAAAGAAAAGCTGTTGGCTGCCCAAACTTTAGGTAGCTGAATTCAATTTGATATGCATTTACTATTTCCACAAAGATGTGCAGAGAAGGAGGAAGAAAAACATGTCACCTTCAATTAGATATTACCAAAATAACTGAAGCAACACAGAGATGTGATATTCTAAACAGCTTGTAGAAAGCTTGTGAAGCTTCCAGACTGCTTGAGAGTTATCTTGTGATGCTGTGTCGCTGTACAGAAAGTAGCCACAGGGCCTTTCGAGGCTTAAATTTGGGGGACTTAATTTCCAAAGATTTTCCTGCAATGTTTCTGCAGTAGGGTTTGGGAGTTTTGCCTACCAAGGAGCTCTTCATGATATTAATGGTCCAGGAGCCACACTATATCATCTCTCTTCTCTGATGAGGTACCCTGAGTGCTGTGATGCCCATCACTAGCCTTGGGAATATCTAGCACAAGAATCTTAATACTTTCGACATATATACTCACTCAGAGTTCCCTGGTTCTACCTGAAGTGCTTGCCTTTCAACACTTTCTCCAAATTAGCACTTGGAACAATCCTAAGTTAGGTTTAGTCTTGTTTTGCACATGCTGTCAGCCACTATTCTCTTAGAGTGATGTCTACTTCATCTGAAAGCTAATTAAGCTTGCAGAAAAGGCTTAAATTAACCCAGAAATATGCAAGACATAGTGCAAGTTTGGGTTTGTTGATTATGCCTGATCTCCTTGGGAAATTATCAAAATGATCATTAAGAAATAATTAGTACCCATCATGCACTGCTACTTCCAGTCCATTGTAATAACTATCTTTGAAACATCATTCCAGTCCCTTGAAATTAGTTCATGTTTTAAAAAGTAATAATAGGTATATGACCCTAACCTGATGATCACTTCCTAGAATTGAAAAAAAAAACACTAATTTTCAAATGACTTACATTATTTTTGAATTGCTCATATTATTTCATTCATTATGAAGATATCAGTCTTGATAGCATGTTTCTTGTATTTATATGTACTTCAGGTGATATTGTTAGATTTGGAGTATCTGTATGTATGTCAGGTGACACAGGTGACAATTTTAATCCTGTCACTCGGCAGCCTTGTATTTTTGCTTGAGACACTTAGCTTGCTTAGCCTTTATTTGCAATTTCCTTAAAGGGGGAAATAGAAAAATGCACTTCTCATTGGTATATTTTTAAGAAATAAATGAAGTATTATGTACAAAGTACTTTCCAGATAAAATGCAGTACACTCTGATGAAAGACATATGTGATTTAAAACAAGGAGCTATGCAAATATCCACTACCTTGAAGATTTTTTTATGATTTATTTTTGTTTAGTTGTGTGTATTTCTGCATGAATATATGCTATATGCATGCAACTGCTCCAAGAGACCAAAAGAGGGCATTAGATCTCCTAAAACTAGAGTTACACGCAGCTGTGAGCTATCTAGTGTGGGAGCTAAGAATTAACTGCTGACTCGTCTCTCCAACTCCCACCATGTGGTTGCTGGGATTTGAACTTATCACCTTCGGAAGAGCAGTCCGGTGCTCTTACCTGCTGAGCCATCTCACCAGCCCGTCCAACTCCCTATTTTGTTGAATTTTCAAAGTACAAAGGCAAAATATTATTGGCGTTGATGTTATATAAGTGACTATAATAAAAATCCATATAGATTACAATTCCTGCTTCAACCTACATTTCATATAAATGTTATATATATATATATATATATATATATATATATATATATATATATATATATATATATATATATTAGTTTTCAGGTATGAATTAGGAGTTAAAAGTTTATAATTATATATTCCAATCTGCTAGATAATTGTAAAGCATTTAAAGTTCAGGCACATCAAGTATCTGCAGGGTTAGGCCCTGCTCTCACTGAGGCCAGACAAGACAGCTGCATTAAGGGAACAGATTCTACAGACAGGCAACAGCTTTAGGTATAGCCCCTACTCCAGTTGTTCAGGATCCACATAAAGATCAAGCTGCACATCTGCTACATATGTGCAGGGGTGGGAAGTGGGGCTAGAACCAAACTGTATATGTTCTTCGTTGGTGGTTCAAGAACCCAAGGGTCTAGGTTAGGTGACTCCATTGGTTTACCTATGGAGTTCCTATCCACTTCAGGGCCCACAATCCTTCCCCTAATCTTCCATAAGAGTCCCCAAGCTTCATTCAATGTTGGGATGTGGGTCTCTGCAAATGTATGACTCAGATGCTACGGGGAGCTTAGCTGAGCAGTAGCCTATCAGAGGACAGCCATGCTACACTCCTGTCCGCAAGCATAACAGAGTATCATTACTAGTGTCGGGGATTGGTCCATGGAATGGGTCTCTCATTGGGTCAGTTATTAGTTGGCCATTTACTCAGTCTCTGCTCCATCACAATCCCTGCATTTCTTGTAGGCAGGATAAATTTTGGGTGAAATGTTTTGAGAGTGGGCTTGTGTCCCTATATCTTTCCTGGGATTACTGCCTGGTTACAGGAGGTGACTAACCTCTTCAGGTTCCATATCCCCATTGCAGTGAGTCTCAGCTAAGACCTCCCCTATTGATTCTTAGAAGTCTCCCCTTCCCCGATCTCTACCACATTTTTAAGATGCCCCCTACTCCTTCCACCCCTGCCAGCTGCAGATTTCCATTCATTCTCATAGCCATCTGGCCATTTCCCCTGTCTCTCCACATCTCTGATTCTGATCCAACGCCTATTCCTCTTCCCATCCCCTCTCTCACCCAGTTCTCTCTCCATTACATCCTACCTCTATTTTACTCCCCATTCAAGTGAGATTCAAGCATCCTCACTTGGACCTTCTTGTTTAGCTTCTTTGGGTCTGTGGAGTGTAGTGTAGATATCGTATATTTTATGGCTAATATCCACATATGAGTACATTCCATGCATTTTTTAGAAGAAGTCTAGGTTACCTTACTCAGGATAATATCCTCAAGTTCCATCCATGTGCCTGCAAAAGTCATAATGTCATTGTTTTTAATGGCTGAATGGTATTCCACTGAATAGATATACCATATTTTCATATCTGTTCTTCAACTGAGGGGCATCTAGGTGGTTTCCAGTTTTGAACATAGTTGAGCAAGTGTCTCTGTGGTATAGTGGGGTGTCTTTTGAGTATATGCCCAGGAATGGATATAGATGGATCTTGAGGTATAATTATTCCTAGTTTTATGAGAAACTGCTAAATTGATTTCCAAAGTGGTTGTACAAGTTGGCACTCCCACCAGGAATGAAGGAGTATTCCCCTTGCTCCATATCCTCACCAACATATGCTGTCTTTTGGGTTTTTTTTTTTCTTAACCATGCTGATGGGTGTAAGATGAAATCTCACAGTGATTTTGATTTTAATTTCCTTGATGACTAAGGATGTTGAACATTTATTTTTTGTAGTACTAGAAGCATTTTATTACATGGAATATTTAAGCCCAATTAAATACTTTAAAGGTTTTGTTTCAGATGTCAATATTAAGATCATATCCAGTCATAAGATACTTACTCAATCTGAAAATAAAAGCTATCTGTATTTATGTCAAATTAGAATATGTCACATTTTCCACAAAAGGCTGGTTATTCCTCGGTAGTTGTTACAGAATATCACTTCATTAAACAAAACATTATACAAGAACCACAATAGAATATGAACATTCTAGTTAAAGAGTGTTAGAGAGATGGCTAAGTGGTTAAGAGGATCTGCTGATCTTACACAGGACTTGGGTTCAGTTGCCAGCACCGTGATTGACAGTCATCCATAACTTTAGTTTTAGATTAAAGCCTCTTCATTCCTGGTGCCCATGAACATTTCTTTAAGTGTTTCTTGGACACTCAAGATTACTCTGTTGACAATTCTGTTTAGCAGGTACCCCATTTTTTAATTGGGCTATTTGGTCATTTGGAGTCTCATTTCTTGAGTTATTTATATATTTTAGATACTAGCCCTCTACTGGATGTAGGGTTAGTGAATATTTTTTCCCAATCTGTAGGTTGCTGTTTTGTCCTATAGACAAGGTTCTTTGCCTTAGAAGCTTTTCAGTTTCATGATGTGCAGTTAATCAATTGATATTAGTGCCTGAGCCATAAGTGTTCTGTTCAGGAAAACTTCCCTTCTGCCAATATGTTCAAGGCTATTTGCCACTTTCTCTTCTATCAGATTCTGTATATCTGGTTTTACATTGAGGTCCTTGATCCACTTAGACTTGAGTTTTGTGCAAGGTGATAAATATGGATCAATTTGCACTCTTCTATATGCAGACTGTAGACTACCACCATTTATTGAAGATGCTTTCTTTCTTCACTGTATAGTTTTGGCGTTTTTGTTAAAGATAAAGCATTCATGGGTGTGTGGGTTTATTTCTGGTTCTTTGATTCTATTCTATTGTTTGACTTGTCTATCTCTATACCAATATCACTATTGTTTTATAATATAGCTTGTGGTCAGGGATGGTGATTCCTCCAGAAGTTCTTTTATTGTTGAGAATTGTTTTCACTATCCTGGGTCTTTTGGGGTTTTTTTCCATATGAGATTGAGAATTGCTCTTTAGAGGTCTATAAAAAATGTGTTGGAATTTTGATAGGGATTTCATTGAATCTGAGGAATGCTTTTGGTAAGATGGCCATTTTTCACAGTGTTAATTCTACCTATCCATGAGCATGGGAGAGCTTTCCATCTTTTGATATCTTCCTCAGTTTTTTCTGTAGAGACTTAAAGTTCTTGTCACATAGGTCTTTCATTTGTTCTGGTAGAGATACACTAAGATATTTTATATTATTTGTGGCTACTGAAAAGAGTGTTGTTTCCCTATTTTCTTCTTTGCCCATTTTTCATTTGTATAAAGGAAGGTTACTGATTTTTCTGAGTTAATTTTCTATTTAGCCACTTTGCTAAAAGTGTTTATCAGCTGTAGGAGTTCTCTGGTATGAATTTTGGGGTAGCTTATAATACTGTCATATCATTCACAAATCATGATGTTTTCTTCACTTCTTTACAATTTATATTCCCTTCATTTCCTTTTGTTGTCTTATTACTCTAGCTGGAACTTCAAGTACTGTATTGAATAGATCAGAGTGGGCAGCCTTGTCTTGTCCCTGATTTTCATGGAACTGTTTTAAGTTTATCTCAATTTAATTTGATGTTGGCTATTGGCTTGCTATATATTGCTTTTATTTTGTTTAGGTATACATCTTGTACCCTGCTCTCTCTACAACTTTTAACATGAAGAGTTGTTGGATTTTGTCAATGGCTTTTTCAGCATCTAATGAGGCAATCATGTGATTTTTTTTCTTTCACTTTGTTTATATGGTGGATGACATTGATATGTTTTTATATATTGAACCATCCCTACATCTCTGGAATGAAACCTACTTGATCATGGTGGATGATGTTTTTGATGTTATTTTTGAATTCAGTTTGGGAGTATTTTATTGAGTATTTTTGCATCAATGCTCATAAGAGAGCTTGGTCTGAAATTCTTTCTTTGTTTAATATTTGTGTGATTTAGATATCAACATGACTATGGCTTCATTGAATGCTTTTGGCAGTGTTCTTTCAATTTCTATTTTGTATAATAATTTGAAGTATATTAGTATTAGCTCTTTTGTGAAGGTCTGGTTGAATTCTGCACTAAAAGCATCTGGCCCCAGGCTTTTATTATTATTATTATTATTGACTGTTAATGACTGCTTCTATTTCCTTCGGGGTTATACTGATGGTTAAATAGTTTACCTGGTCTTGATTTAACTTTGGTAAGTGGATTCTTTCTAGAAAACCATCCATTTCATTTAGATATTCCAATTTTGTGGAATACAGGCTTTTGACCTGTGGTTCTTTGAATTTTGCCAAGGTCTGTTGTGATGTTTTCCTTTTCATTTCCAATTTTGCTTATTTGAATACTATCTCTCTGTCTCTTAGTTTGGCTAGGGGTTTGTCTGTCATGTTGATTTTGTCAAACGAGCTCTTGATTTCTTTAGTTCTTTGTATTGTTTTCTTTGTTCCTGATTGATTTCAGCCCTGATTTTGATTATTTCCTGCATTACAGTACACTTCTATGTGTTTGCTTCCTTTTTCTCTCTACGTATTTCAGGTGTACTTTTAAATTGCTGATATAAGAACTTTCAAATTTCTTTATGGAGGCATTTAGTACTATGACTCCTCTTACCACCACTTTCATTATGTTCCTTAAATGTGGATATGTTTTTTGGATAGCCCCACTCCAGTTGTTCAGAACTGACATGAAGACCAAGCTGCACATCGGCTATATAGTACAGGGAGACCCAGGTCCTGCCCGTGTATGTTCTTTGGTTGGTGGTTCAGACTCTCAGAGCCCCAAGAGTCCAGGTTAGTTGACTTTGTTGGTCTTCCTGCAGAGTTCCTATCCTCCCTGTGGCCTGCAATCTTTCCTTCTATTTTCTACAAAAGTCCCCAAGCTCCATCCACTGTTTGCCTATGAGTGTCTGTTTCTGTCTGAGTGAGCTCCTGTTCCTACACGTGATATGTTCTTCTAACTGGGCTGCCTTGTCTAGCCTCAGTTGGAGAAGAAGTGCCTAGCCTTTCAGAGACTTGAAATGGTAGGGTAGACGGGGGTGGGGGGGATATCCAAGGGGCTCCTCCTGCTCAGAGGAGGAGAGGAGGGGAGATGTGGGAAGGATTGTGCGAGGGTATGACTGCAAGAGGTGCAGTGAGCTGGATGCAAAGTGAATAGGTCAGAAAATAAAATTAAAAGAAAAATGGGTATGTTGTGCCTTCATTTTCACTAAATTCTAGAAAGTCTTTATTTTTTTTCCCTGACCCAGAGATAATTGAGTCGAAAGTTGTTCAGTTTCCATGAGAGTGTAGCCTTCTGGTGTTTCTTTTGTTGAAGTCCAACTTTAATTCACAGTAGTCTGATAAGATATAAGGCATTATTTCAATTTTCTTGAATCTATTGAGATTTGTTTGTGACCGACTATATGGTCAATTTTGGAGAAGGATTCATGAAATGCTCAGAAAAGTATATACTTTTATGTTTGGGTGAAATATTCTATAGATGTCTGTTAGGTAAATTTCATTCAAAATGTCTGTTAGTTCCATTATCTTTCTTTAGTGTTTGTCTGCATGACCTATCAATGGGTGCGAGTGAGTTGTTGAAGTCTCCCACTATTAATGTGTGGGGTTTGATGTGTGATTCAAGCTTTAGCAATGTTTCTTACACAAGTGTGGGTGCCATTGTGTTTGGGGCATAGATGTTCAGAATTGAGATATCATCTTGGTAGATTTTTCCTCTGGGAGTATGAAATATCCTTCCCTATCTCTTTTGATTAATTTTAGTCAAAAGTTTATTTTATAGATATTAGAATGACTATCCCTTTCCTCTGAGGTAATGTCTATCTTTATTTCTGAAGTGTGTTTCTTGTGTGCAGCAGAATGATTGTTTTTGCATCCTGTGCCTTTTTATTGGGAAATTTATTCCATTGATGTTAAGAGATACTAATGACCAGTGATTGTTACTTCCTGTTATTTTTTATTAGATATTTTCTTTATATACATTTCATTTTTTATCCCCTTTCCAAGTTTCTCCCCTGAATCCTCCTATCCCATACCCCTGCTTCTATGACGGTATTTCCCCACCCACCCACTCCTGCCTCCCTGCCCTAGCATTCCCTACACTGGAGCATCAAGCCTTCACAGGACCAAAGGCCTCTCCTCCCATTGATGCCTACATATGCACCTGGAGCCATGAGTACCTCTATGTGTACTCTTTGGTTGGTGGTATAGTCCCTGAGAGCTCAGGGGGTCTGGTTGATTGATATTATTGTTCTTCCTTTGAGGTTGCAAACCCCTTCAGCTTCTTCAGTCCTTTCTCTAACTCCTTCATTGGGGATCCCATGCTCAGTCCAATGGTTGGCTGCAAGCCTCTGTATTTGTCAGGCTCTGTCAGAGCCTCTCAGGAGACAGTTGGACACATGCTCCATTATTTTCATAGCAGCCTTATTTATAATAGTTAGAAGCTGGAAAGAACCCAGATGTCCTTCAATAGAGGAATGGATACAGAAAATTTGGCATATTTACTTCCTGTTATTTTGATGTTGATGGTGTTAGTGTGTGTGTGTATGTGTGCTTCTCTTGTTTTTGCTGCTATGGTATTACTTGTTTCCTGTGCTTTCTTGTTTACAGTTTTCCTTCTTGAATTTTCTGTAGAGTGGATAGATATTGTTTAAATTTGAATTTGTCATATTGCTCTGGTTTTTGTTGGTTGCATCTTTTAGAGGGCCTTAGCCATCTGGATGGCTTTAGTTCCTGGATGTTTCTGTTGGCTCAGGGCAGCTGAGGACTCAGTGGGTAGGGACAATGGCTGTGGGAAGGAAATCTAACCTATGTGCTTTTAGACTAGCAGGTCTGATGAAGGTGAGCAGAAATGTGGCAGGATAATGGAGGGAAGATTAAATTCTTAACAATTGAAATTTGGGGTAGAAATTTAAACCACACCAATAGCTCAGAAAATTATTAAAACCCTACTTATTCTGACTATTACCCAAATAATGCCCAGTGTTATGCAAAGTGGCCTATTTAGAATTTAACAAGTTGTGCTGAAGAGGTGGCTTAGTAGTTAAGAATGTTTGTTATGCAATCATGGGGACTGGAGTTCAGATTTCAGCATCCATGTCATTATCTCTAGCTCTGAGTGAAGGTGGATACAAATGGACTTCTTGGACTTACTGATTTCCAGAAGAACAGAGAAAAGCCTAAGTACCAGGTTCAGGAAGAGACCTTGCTTCAAAGGAATACATGGAGAGCTAAGATACTCAAACCCTTTTCTGGCCTACACACACACACACACACACACACACACACACACACACACACAAATAAATAAATAAGTGAACAAGCAAGCAAACAAACAAATAAATAAATTGCAGATTGAACAACCTACCTTGACTTAAAATATCAGTGACATTCTTGTATGACATGTTTTTAGTGGGTAGAGATTGGAATTATTTAACATTATTTAATATAGCACTATATTTATAACTTAGCCTTTATTATATAGCAAAAAATATAAATAGGGNATATATATATATATATATATATATATATATATATATATATATATGGCATACATTTATGTGTGTATGCATGCTGCTGGGTGTGGTTTATGTTTGTTGGTGAGCTGCATGTATGTATACATGTGTGGACACCAGAGGTTGACATCAAGGCTTTTTCTACACTTTTCTCCATTCATTCACTGAAACAAAATCTCTTAGTTAACTTGGAACTAACCAACTCAGCTTCCCTAGTTAGCTCATTGTCCAGGGATCCTCCTATCTCTACTCGCCGAATGGGCTGATTATAACCAAGCCTTCATGCTTGTCTAGCTTTTATGTGAATGTTGGAGATCTGAACTTCAGTCTTTATGCTTTACAAAGAGCACTTTATTCACTTGAGTCAGCTTCGCAGACTGTTTACAGAATTCTTAAATGGGATTGGACATCTAACTGATCATATAACATGATCAGTTGTAGCCCAAATGCTAATGTAAGCAGTAAGTACATATAAAAAATATTGTATTTACATTATATATTTAAATTAGTTATCTATGTTTTTGTGAACTTCTCCACTTTATCTTATTCTATTCACATTTGAGTGTCCATACTGTCTAACGTGTACAAATAGCATCATTGATTGGTAGCTGTGTGAACATGACAAGAGGTAAATCGTTACCTGTTACTCTGACCATGAGTCTTATCAAATACAAACAAGAATTTAATGAGAGGAACTACACTAGCATGGTGTTACAATATAGTATAAGCGCTTCAAAGTCTCCCATTTCCTAGATCATACCTCAGTGACAGAGGCATAAGATAGGTTTGACGTTAATGGCTGATACTCAGGCTCTGTTGTTACACAAAGCACCTTCTTTAGACCAGAGCAGTGGAAACCAAAGTCAGAAAACTGAGCCATCTGTGTGAGTAATTACTTTCTCTGCCCATACAGACTCCTGAAATAATAAACTGACTTGTGTATCTTCTTATGCTTTATGATGGTTTACAGGGCTCATATGGTAAAAAGCACTATCTTCCTAGTCATTTTTACTTTATGTGATATGTCTAATCAACATTTCAAAATGAGCTCAGGTCTTAAAATAATTACTTTGACAAGGACATTCCCTGCTTTATTTGTATTTGCTCCTCTAGAAGACCTTAGATTTCTTCATGTAGGTTATAATCACTTTTTAAAAATGACTATGGTTCTCTTTCTTCTGTATGACATTTAGGGAGAAATTGGAAAAGAAATGTACATCATCAAGCACGGAGAAGTCCAAGTCCTTGGAGGCCCTGATGGTGCTCGAGTTCTGGTTACTCTGAAAGCTGGGGCAGTGTTTGGAGAAATAAGGTATCTTAAAGACACCTTGTAAATTTCTAAGCCCATTTGTTATTAAAAAAAAATAAACCCTGTAGGTTATTATACAATATATAAATTTCTTTTTTATTTTATTTTATTTTTATTTTGTATTAGATATTTTCTTCATTTACATTTCAAATGCTATCCCAAAGTCCCCTATACCCTCCCCCTACCCTGCTCCCCTACCCACTCACTCCCATTTCTTGGCCCTGGCATTCCCTTGTACTGGGGCATATAAAGTTTGCTAGACCAAGGGGTCACTCAATGATGGCTGATTAGGCCATCTTCTGCTACATATGCATCTAGATGCACGAGCTCTGGGGGAACTGATTAGTTCATATTGTTGTTCCACCTATAGGGTTGCAAACCCCTTTGGCTCTTGGATACTTTCTCTAGCTCCTCCATTGGGGGCCCTGTGTTTCATCCTATAAATGACTGTGAGCATCCACTTCTGTATTTGCTAGACACTGACAAAGCCTCACAGGAGACAGCTATATCAGGGTCCTTTCAGCAAAATCTTGCTGGTGTATGCAGTAGTGTCTGCATTTGGTGGCTGATTATGGGATGGACCCCCAGGTGGGGCAGTCTCTGGATGGTCCATCCTTTCATCTTAGCTCCAAACTTTGTCTCTGTAACTCCTTCCATGGATATTTTATTCCCTATTCTAGGGAGGAATGAAGTATACACGTGTTGATCTTCCTTCTTGATTTTCTTGTGTTTTGGAAGTTTTATCTTAGGTATTCTAAGTTTCTGGGCTAATATCCACATATCAGTGAGTGCATATCAAGTGACTTCTTTTGTGATTGGGTTACCTCACTAAGGATGATATCCTCCAGATACATCCATTTGCCCAAGAATTTCATAAATTCATTGTTTTTAATAGCTGAGTAGTACTTGTACTCAAGCTTATCAAATGCCTGATATTTTGCTGAGAGCATTGGAAATTAAGGTTGTTCACATTTCTTTCACTGTTTTTAACCTTCCCCTTCCCCCACCAAAAAAAAAAAAAAAAAAAAAAAAAAAACCAGAAAAAAGAGCAAGTTGCTATGTTCTTTAGTACTAGAACCTAGGTCAGTACCTACTTTGTAACTGATACTCAACATATGGTGAGTTAATATGCACATTCCTAAATGAATAGAAAGAAGGAGTAGTAGTGTTATCTAATTGTTAGAAAACTTTTGTTAGGCTAACAAAGTAGTTTAGAATAGGTTAGTCATGTGATCGTGAATGGGAACCAATCTGCCTCTGTCTAAAACCCACTTTCTCTCCTTTTTGTGTTTGGTCTTTACTTGACCCTATCCTTCTTCAGTTTCAACATCTTAATAATTAGAGCTACAATAGCATGTATCAAAGAGGTTGGTAAATTAGTTTAATTTCTTTAAAATATTTTGTCACTCTCATTTATTTTTACTTAAGAAGTATCAACAATTGTTATCTTTATTTCCTAGTGCTCAGGAGAATATAAAAAAAAATATAACAGAGTAGAATGAATATAATAGAGCTGTCCCCAAGAGCAAGAATATAAACAGCAAATTTAAAGATGATATGTACTTCCATGAATTATTGCACTTAAATTTATTCATTATTCATCCAAAAGTGTTTACTAAGTGCCTAGCACATGCTAGATCGTGAAGTATCCCTCAAAACTCTGGGAATGCACTCCCTAATTGTTGACCTTCATTAAGCTTATAGTCAAGTAGGAAGAAACAGAATAGTTGCACAATTAATTAACAGGGTAAGTTCCCACTGTGATATCTTTTTTTTTTTTAAGCAGACTTAATTCTTTTATTTTTCTTGTACAAAACCCTTATGTGGTAGCCACAACTGGAGCCTGGGTCCTCTAAACAGAGACTCTGGTGTGGGTTTTCACAAGATGATCAGTGAATTCCTGATAAGAAGACTTGGTGAAGACAGTCTCTTTCCAGAGGTCGGGGGTCAGGTAGCTGTAAGTCTTGGAGATGGCATCAAAGGTGGCCTTGGCAAAGTTGCCCAGGGTGGCAGTGCAGCCTCTGGCTGAAGTATAGCAGTCATCTATACCAGCCATCATCAGGAGCTTCTTGGGCACAGGAGCAGAGACAATGCCAGTGCCTCTGGGGGCAGGGATGAGGCGCACCAGCACAGAGCCACAGTGACCTGTCACTTTGCATGGAACAGTGTGGGGCTGGCCAATCTTGTTCCCCCAGTAGCCTCTCCACACAGGGATGATGGAAAGCTTGGCCAAGATGATGTCCCCTCGGATGGCAGTGGCAACCTCCTTGGAGCACTTAACACCAAGACTAACGTGACAATTGCAGTCCCCAATAGCAATGAATGCCTTAAACCTGGTCTGAATGCACAGGACTGTAAGAAACTGATAAGCGCTGCTGCTACTACAGTTGAGTAGTTAAGTATGAGCACCCATTATAAAATATTTGCACTGAGCTTTAAGGCAGTAAAGAAATATGGAGTCATTTAGAAATAGGCAAAAGTCTAAATATAGAACAAATGCATCTGGTGAAGGGATAGGTAAGTCATCACAGCTGGTAAACACTGGACAGGAAGAACATGTTGCCGGATGATTGAATGCAATAATGCATAAAGTGTTAGTGCATATTGTGTTTCAATTTGCCAAAGACTTATCAAGGGCCAGTGTAGTCAAGGCTTTTAGACCATCATAAGAAAGAGGGGTAACTGAGAAGTGGGATATCATTTGAGACATAAACAAATGGAATGAATAATAAATAAAAAACTTAGCAAAAAGAGAAATGCATATTTTATTCTCCCATCTGAGTACTAAGCTGACCATGCTTAGTTTCCAATATTAAACAAGATCACACAGATTCCGAGCGGTATGGATATAAGTGTGTTGGTCTCAATATGAATGGATATGAGTGAAGGGTTTAAGCAAAAGAACTGTCCAATTTGTATGATTTTAAAAGACAACTCCAACAGAGACAAGAGAAGGTGAGGACACAACAAAGGAAACCACATGCACATAAGCTGCCGTGATCCAGTAGATGACAGTGTCTTGAATTACAAAGCTAATGCTTAAGGGCAGAGAATAACACACTGACAAGAGTTATTTTTTTTTTTTTTACATTGAGAAAATTGTTATTTCAAATTACCAAAGTCTTTCTTTTTTATTTTCTTTAAGATTTTTTTTAATTTTATGGACATTGTATTACCTGAATGTATGTCTTGTGTTGGATACCCTGGTACTGTAGTTACAGAGGGTTATGAGCTGCCATGTAGGTGGTGGGAAGTGAACCCAGGTCCTTTGGAAGAACAGCCAGTGCTCCTAACCACATAGCAATCTCTCCAGCCCCAAATACCAAGTGTCTTGACCAGAATAAGAACAGCTATTAGTGGCAAGAAACCTTCCAACCCAAGTCCTTGTGGTTAAGTGTTCAGAGATCTCATCAGACTACAGAAGGCATTTGACTAATCTGATTTCACAGCAATTTAGAAGTCATGTAAGCTTCAGAGATACAAGCTGACTTCATATTAACATAAGAGTTTCCTAAGAATGTTGAAGCATATTACTTTTTTGTTGGTACAACTGCTCTGTTATTAAATGTCTTCCTCCTTCATAACAACTATTGACCTATACTGGAGTAGTGGTAGAAAAAACTTCTTATAATGGACAAGACCTGTATTACTAGTCTGTTTCCTGTTATCTCCTTATGGGAAGTGATTTCTAAAGTAATTTAATATTTCTGTGATTTAATCATCTCTATTATTATCAAGGTTATAAAATATACAACAAATCTAATCTGAAACATTACAGAAATTAATTAGCTGACCTTCCCAAGGGCTTTATTCCCTGAAAAATAAAGCCTATAAATATAAGTACATTAATTGCTGATATTATCCTTCACAGGAGGAAACAGTCTAAGAATAGAATGCAGGTGTTGCTGAGTTAGCACTAAAGGAAGCCTGCACCCCTGACTTTAGTACCTTAAGTAAATCCCCTGTTTCCCGTTTGGTTTCAAACAGTAAGGCCCTCGTTCTCTAAGTCTGCAGCAGTCTCCCTAACTCAAGCAAAGAAGAGGTCTTTGCCTTAATTCACTTCTTGGCTGTAGCTGAAAAAAGAAAAAGAAAAAGAAAAAAAAAAGGATGTGTTTGCTGTTCCCAGATGCTCATGGACTTCACAGCACATCTGTCTCCCAGCCCTAGGCTCCAGTCATTTCTTCCAAATGGAGGCATGTCTGCCAAACATCTAGACACTGGAAAGATCCTGTAATAGTGTTTACTACTCAGAAATGCTGTGACCTTTGTTTAAATGAGCTAAATCTAGCACTGTCGTGTAGCTTTTTACAGACTTCTTTTTTCTTAGAAGAAAACATAAGAAAGAAAATGATGAAAAGATTTCCAGGGCATTATATATTAATGCAAACATGCACAGCTAAAATATAGATGCACATCCTGTCATGGAGACAACCAGACCACATTCCCAGTTAACATCCAGAAAGTACTAACACCTTATTATAAAGAAGAAGAGGAGGAGGAGGAGAGGAGGAGGAGGAGGAACAGAAGAAGGAGAAGGAGAAGGAGGAGGAGGAGGAGGAGGAAGAGAAGGAGGAGAAGGAGGAGGAGAAGACCAAGGCCTGTTCTGATTCTATTCTTCTTCTTATAAGTACAGAAACTCATACTTCAAACCACTCATACTTCAAGAACTGATTCAAATGCTATCTATTTAAAGCCATCTTTACATAAACCTGAAACAGATAGAAGCTCCTTGTTCTTTGCTTCCATGGTATTCCATGCAAAAATTACTACTAATGCATAGTTAATTTGTTTATACAGATTTTTCAAGAGACTGTATTCCATTAACAGGTAAATATTAGCAGTTATTCATATCTACATTACTAACAACTACAGTTAAATTATACATTATAATAGTTTTTATTTATATCCTGCCTGTATTAAACATAATGCCAGCTCCAACCAAGTGATTAAATGTTCAAGTTCAACTATAAGATTATTCACAGGACGGTATGGAATACAAGTACAGCACAGGGCCAGTACGTCTTCCAGATCTGGCAAGTGTTTGAGTCTAAACTTTGTGTTAACTAATTCTTCACTTTCACAATAACAGGCAATTAACTGATAACAAGAAAAGGTTTGCTTACGCTCATGGTTTGGAGTTCTTCTCCATGATCAATTAGCCCAGCATTGCTATTGGCCCAGGTTGAGACAGCACACCATATCAGGATCATGTGGCAAAGCAACACTATTTACATTGTGGCCAACATCCAGGGGGCGAGGGATAACAATCTAAAATCCCCTTAAAAACACAATCCTAATAATCTGAAGATGTCTGTCCTGCCACCTCTTAAAATTTCTACAGGGTCCCCCATAATGGTGCTCTGGATGTCAAGCCTTTTTTGTGTGGATTTCTGGGGACACTTAGGTTCCAAACTCCCACGGACTGAAGACAGAACTTTGACTACTCTTCAGCAGAATTTGGAAACAATTATGTGTAAAATGGGTCAGTCCTGAAGTTCTAATGTGGAGTAGAAAAGAGTAGTTACTTGACAGTTATAGTGTGGTAAAGGCTTGCCTCCATAAAGTATGTCCATGTACTCAAAATATTTAAGTGTGTCCTTATTGGGAAAAGGGATATTTGAAGATGTCCTGGGATGAGGAGCTTGCTGGGCAGAGGAGTGTGCTATATTAATCTCAAGTATCTGGGAAGCAAAGGGAGGCAGATCTTTATGAGTTCTTGTCTAGAGAGGTCCAGGAAAGCTTGGGGTATTTAATACAAAGACTGTTTGCAAAAGAGGAAAGGGAGAGAGGGAGAGAGGGAGAGAGGGAGAGAGGGAGAGAGAGAGAGAGAGAGAGAGAGAGAGAGAGAGAGAGAGAGAGAGAGAGGAGACAAGTAATTATCCTATATCTGAAAGGGTCTCTGCCCTAGTTTTATGTCAACATGACAGAAGCTGTCATTACTGGAGAAGAGAGAGCCACAGTTGAGTAAGCGCCTCAATAAAATCAGGCTATAGGTAAACCTATACGAAATTTTCTTAATTAGTAGTTGATGTGGGAGGGCCTGAACCATCAGGAGTGGTGCCATCCTTGGGATAGTGATTTTTGGTTCTATAAGAAAGCAGGCTGAGCAAGCCAGTAAACAGTAAGACTCCTCCATGGCCTCTGCATCAGCTCCTGCCTCCATGTTCTTCCCCTGCTTGAGCTCCTGTCTTAACTTCCCTCAGTAATTGACTATGATATGGAAGTATAAGCCAAATAAACCCTTCCGCCCTCAAGTTGCTTTGGTCATGGTTTTTCATCATATTGTTAGATCTTAGAAATCGTATCTAAGACAGTCTCCAATCTAGTAACAAATGTTTTTATATAAGACAGTAAGAGAGAGAGAGTCTTTTTTTATTTTATTTATTTACATTTCATTTTTATAAGATATTTTCTTTCTTTACATTTCAAATGCTATATCAAAAGTTCCCTATAACACCCCCCCCGCTCTGCTCCCCTGCCCGCCCACTCCCACTTCTTTTTTTTTTTTTTTTTTTTCAACTTTTATTAGATATTTTCTTCATTTACATTTCAAGTGTTATCCAGAAAGTTCCCTATATCCTCCGCCCTCCCGGCGCTGCTACCCTACCCACCCGCTCCCACCCCCTGGCCCCGGTGTTCCCCTGTATTGGGGCAAATAAAGTCTGCATAACCAAGGGGCCTCTCTTCCCACTGATGGCCAACTAGGCCATCCTCTTCTATATATGCAGCTAGAGACACGAGCCCAGGGGGTACTAGTTAGTTCATGGTTATTCTTCCACCTAT